>JAYJLV010034736.1:0-26598 GCA_036873485.1 Torymus texanus
AACACGAGTTAGAAATAGCATGATTTGACGCTCGCGCGCCGCGCTGGGACATTTGACATGAAACGCCTCATATGTGAAACGAGTCTCGCTTACCGGTAAGGGGAAAAAATTTACGAGAATGTCTCTGCAAAGAATTTTACTGGGCGCGAACGTATTCGGCGTCGAATCTTTTATTGCGCGCAACAAAGTCAGGGGCAATCGTAAAACGAGTGACGAATAAGGCGAACTCAAGGGACCAAAGGAAAGGAATCAATTTGCACTTTTTTCGTGAAGTTTGTTGAGAACTAGGACGAGATGGACAAGGGATAATTTTGTTACGAAAATCAAACTTTTTTAAAAAGGCTTTTTATTAGTATTTTTATCCAACATCGGATAAATATTAAAAAATATTTTTATGCTTGTTTAATTTTGTTTTATAGTTCTAGTCAAAAAGCAAGAGTTCGGTAAAAATTAATTTACAATTTAATTTTCTACAAAAAAGAATATATTTTTAGTAGTATTTTACGTATATGAAAACAAGTTTTCATATGAAACAAAAAACCGAATATATCGTTGTTAAAACATTTTTTTAATTAAAAAGATATAGTGCTGTGAAAATTAATATACAAATCAATTTTTGATAAAGTAAACTCTATTTTTGGCAGTATTTCACACACCTGAATACTCGTGTCTATATGGACCATAAAATCGAATATATGACGGTTAACAGTGGCATCCTTGCAAATAAATAAATTTCAAATTACACCCTTGTATCCAATATCAATTCAAAGCCAAATTGATTAAAATCTCATTCCTAAAACTAAAACAATCAAAATTCTAGGTAACGTTTGCATTCTAAAAACCTACACACACCTATAAAAATATAACCGAAAAAAAAGAAATGCTTCTAGCGTTTCTCAAATACGATATTCTCGCTTAATTTTCCATTATTCATCCTTGCCCGCCACATTTTAAAAACAACCCACACTCCTACCTCTCCCCCTCCCCTGCTCTAACAATCACTCTCGAGCTTTAAAATTCATAAACTCCCGCGTGAGGCGGTATACGAAAACAAGACTCGGACAAAAATCAACGGAAAAAAACTCTTGTACGCACGCACAAGCACTCGCGCAATTTCAATTTCCCGTACCACCCATCTAGAATTTCGAGTGCCATAAACAAACTACGCCTGGAGCTCCCCTAATATAAAACACAACAAAATTAAAAAGTACTCACGAGAGAGAGAGAGAGAGAGAGTTCGAATATATAGGGGGGAGAAATTCTGTGGTACGCAGTGCTTGCGGTATATAGGATTAACCATGCTCAATTCGGGTACCGCGAGAGACTCTACGACCAAAGCGCGTTTTTCTCAAGTTTCGTCGGTGCAAAAGTGAGCAAAAGTGGGAGAGAGAGAGAGAGAAATTGGAAAACAATGGGGAGCTTGCACGAGATTATGGGATTGGCCTACCGCTGCGAGCTGGAAAAATGTACGGCGGGATGAATATTGGCCACGCGAAGAGAACTGCCTTTAAGGGTGTATAATCTAATGAATGTCATTTGAGAGTATATGTGTACGAGTTATTATAGCGGCTGATCGTGCTTAGATAATTTACGTGACATTGTTGTAGGTGATCGATAATAAGACTATATGAGCGAAATTGAGAAACCAAAAGAGCTTGAGTTTTGTGTACGCCTATATTTTTGTTTTTCTGCTATGCAAAAGTTTTGGATTATATTATACTGCGAAAAACGAATTTTGAAGTACAAAGAAGTTTTTTTTTGTTGTTGTGCGGAAATGTAGGTAGCTTTGTAATTTTGTATTTTTTATCGGATTGGTCTAGTTGCAATGTGCGTGTGTCACGTCGTGCGCTCTACTGGCTCTGTAATAAAGTTTTTTCTATAGTAGCTACTGGCAAAAAGAATTGCGTCATTTTCCATTTCTCAGAACTGAAGCACCGTGAGAGTGGTTATGAACTAACGGGCGTTGGCTTTATGAAAAATAAATGGAAGATCGCGTAATAAAACGTGTTATACTTTTGTTAATTAAACGCAAGCAAAAACATGAAACTCGAATCAGTTCTTTATAAAATATAAGTAAAGTAAAGAGAAAAATACAAAATAATATATTGATTGGATAAAATTTTAGTAGATCGTTTGTTAGCTCTTTATAAGTAGCAAAACAACAACACAACTCAAAAATTTCGTACGATCGTATCGAATCCATTCCAACTTTCCGAAATTCGTCGCTCGCGTGTATGTATATATTTTCTACCGTAGTGATAACGTTAAAAAAACTATACGCCGGGATTCAAAACTACTAACTCCGCGCTGTTTACTACCACGTATGGGTTATGTCAAAAAATTAGGTTGCGGCTCTATTAAAACCATAATTTACGTAACTTCTTCTATACTCTCGCTCCCACAAAAAAACAACCCAAATCCAAATTTTTTCTACTGCAACGATCGCTATATCGATCTTAACACAAGAATCTTCTACAAATTATGTACTGGTGCCTAGTAGCAGTACAAAGGTTACGTAACGAAATTGTACTTAGAATTGTATTTTTCCACGAACGTTTGCGTAAATAATACACCTTGATATTTCAATCGTTGGGAGTACACCTGTTTGTAACGTACTACGCCGGATGTAACGAGTTTTATTTGGCGCGTCGTTGTTTCGGTTATTCACGCATGCGCGTTTGCTTTGTCTGTGGACAATTAGTTTGTCTTTTTTGCCTCGTTTGCGGTCTGCGTCTGCAGACAGATTTGTCTCGGTAAGTATTTCACGATCACGTGTCTTTTGAAGAAAGAAGTACGGAACGGCAGTTTTCCTTTTATGGAATTTTCAGATTCTTTTGTGGGATAAAATTGGTAATCCTATTTTACGATATAATTGTAATAAGGTTATAAGTATTTCAAATATAAAAATGGGTATTATATACTTTTATAATGATGATAAGATATTAACGTTTACGAGTTTTGCAATATGCATGATAAACAAATTAATGTGTATTAAGGCGATTAAAGTAACGTAATGAGCCAATCAATGGTATACAACACAGAGTTGATATTAACTTTATTTTTATAATATAATACAGCCTTTGGTAATTACACATTACCGCTCATTGCTACTTTAATGAATCCCAAATGATATGAACTAATTTCAAATTCTTTTGATTATTACGCGAACCCACGCTGTATAAACGAAAATGTCATTTAAATTAGTGCTGAAACGTATTCAAAATATTAATAACAACCGCACCTGGTTACAGTCTGATATTACCGTACGAGCGATTATTTTTGCAAAATTATCCTACCTATTGTTAATAAAGATATATCTTTTGACTCTTATCGTACTGATGTTATTCTTCGAATGCAGTACGTATTATATACTTTCAACTCGATTCCATCATTATACAGATGGCGATCGTTATACAAAATCCGGTAGCCCGTAAACGTCCGCACAATTAAAATTCAACGCCGCATGTATGTATATTTATTTTATTTACATCCGCAAAGATTAATTATTATTATATTGTAATAGTCCGGCAATGTATGCAAACTCATTACGGAACTTTAAAGGCCATCATCGTATGAGCGCGTGCCGCCGCAAGCGTCGATGTAATCTACGGGGCACCGGCGATATATTAATTTGAAATGCGTTATATTGTTGTACACGAACGAGAGAGAGAGAGAGAGAGAGAGAGAGAGAGAGAGAGAGAGAGAGAGAGAGAGAGAGAGGAGAAGTCCATTGAAACGTCCTGTTAATTATTAATGTGTAAAACTTGTCAATGTCAATTTCGGACGTAACAATTGAACATTGAGATTCCGATCTATAAAATTTCTGTTATTATTACGATGTCAAAAGTTGTCTATCATTTCTGCAGTGGATACGGGTCAAAGGTACGTTATAATTAAATTCTAACCGCTTGTCAACTAAACTAGAACTGAAATTCGATTAAACTCATTAAAAACCGTCAATTCTTGTCCAATTTTCTTCTTTAAAATGCACAAAAAGCTCTGTAATACAATTCAGACTACAACCTTCCTATATTTATTCTCGTATATCCTCATCTTTACATCCTGATTTATTTCACTATACACAAAAACCCCTCTGCAACTATTACACGCAGATAAAAGAAAACAAAGCTCACGCCGATCTCCTTCGAATTTCGTCGGAACACATAACTCACAAGCACTCCACCTCCTCCTTCGCCTCCACAAAAACGCATCAAAACAAACATAACCCATTTCTGATTTCCTACGTTCGATACACACACACATATACATTCGCGATACGCCCTTGTGTTTGAAACAAACAAACCGCATTGGCTTTGGTGAAATAAAGAAATTCTCTTTCTCTCTTTCTTCCTTGAGTAAAAACTTGGCGCCGTCGTGCGGGTTTATACTTACCACCTTCCTCGAGTCCGGAGAACTGCATAATGACCGGCCGCGTTCGCTCACCTCACCGTTCACTTACCCACCCACACACACACATATACACGTAGGTATACTACTTCGTCTGTTTAGCAAATATGATTGGCCGACTTCCTTGCGTTTCGGGCCGCAGCATAGCGCTCGTGAGGTGCAATTGCTTCACGTCACGCCACGCGCAGTATATATACCTACCTATGCCTATGCTACCAACCGCCGTTGCTACTGCCGGCGCCGCTTCATTACCGCGTTTTTTCTTCTCACCGTTGTGTATGTATCTATATATATATATATGGGCGCACGTGCCGCAAACACATTTTCGTTCGCTTTTTTTCCCCCTCAACTTGCGCTCTCGCGTGTCGCTATGCGCGCGCGCGCGCGAAAATGACCGAGCTTTCGATCGTAAAATCCTTGCTCGCCATTTCTTTCCGTGGTGTAGTAATGCAAGAGAAAGAGAGAGAGAGAGAACTGAGGTTTCGTGTGATTCCATAGTTTTGCACAAATCGTTACTCTTGAGCGTTATATATAGTAGATAGGAAGGGTTTGCGAAATCGGTTTGTTTTTGAAATACCTGCGGCTTTGTTTCGACGAATTGAAGGTGGAAGGATATAGGGAAAATAGTTTTGGGTAGAAGTACGTGAACACTGGTTTGTTATTGCGAGAGAGGGAGATTAGAGGGAGGAGGAGGATGAGGAGGATGATTTTACGAATTGCCAAGTGGAGTGGAAATGTGGGAATGCACGCATGTGCGGGGAAAATTTATGAACTGTTGTGGTGTCAGGGATAAAAGCAGAATGTTGCAGGTATTGTTGTTATTGTTGTTGTTGTTGTGAATCAGTCTCGCGAATTTTCCACTGCGAATATTATATACATGCGAGTGTGAGGCGAACGAGTGAATTTGCTAAATATCATTGCTGGAAAAGTTTTGAGGATTTTTCGGACGATTTTGTACGGTTATATACCGCTTTGATGAATTATGCACGTTCAATTTGTTTCCTTTGATGTTTATATACGCGTGTATATTTGTCGAAAATTTATATATATATATATGAAAGCGAAAATGATATGAAATTAATTTTTAAATCGTTCTCTCTCTCTCTCTCTCTGAGTCACCGAGTGATAAATTATATACGTATAATTTAATCCAAAAAAATTGTAATAACATTTTCTATAACCAGATAAAAATATAAGCTGCGTAGTAAGTACGATACCGAAATTTTTTGTCGCAAATTCCGATGTATTAACGAAACATTTTATTCGCAACGCGTGGCGAAACGCATTATTCAGCTATCTATCGGCGATAAATTTAACGTTTATTCAAATGCAAAGCAAACCGGGAGATTTATTTATTAGCACTCGCTCTCTCGCTCTCTTCCGATAAATGAGCTCGTAAAATATTCCCAGTTAATATCCTTCGTTAAAAATGATTGCCACGACGGCGTCGGTTAATGTAAATATCGCATTTGGACTAGTAATTGCACACGCGCGTATACGGACGATGCGCAATAAATATTCGACCCTCCCTTTCTCTCTCGTCGGTTGATGAATATTTAATATCGGTCGCAGCGCATTAAACGCGGCGGAAAAAAACCGTACATCGCTCGGGCTACGTTTAACGATCTCCTGTTTTTGTCGATTTACTCCGGCAAACATTCAACTCACTCGACGATGTGGTTGCCACTCCCTCCCTCCCTCTCCTGTTTTTCAGCGTCGATCGTGAATGATTGCTCGGTACATTATTAATGGGTAATCAATTCGTGTAATGTAAATTGTGTATAACACACGAGATAGAGAGAGACAACATTTCATAACGAGGAGACGAGAGAGAGGGATATGACATAATTTATACGGTGTTTCAAGCAAATGAAGAATTAATTGGTTTTTTATTGTTTCGACTCGATGAAAAATCCACGGTTTGATTCGCGGTCCAACGATTTTTGCATAATTTTTAACGGTTTAAAAAGGCAATTTTTAAAATGAAGTATATAGTTCGAAATGTAGTGGTGGTTTATAAACGAGGATAACGAGTCAACGTGCTTTTAAACGTAGATTAAAGATTTACTCGCGGTAGCAGCAGCAGCAGCAGCAGCAGTATGCAATTAATGCGTTTCACTAGCCTCAACTTTAATAATATAACGATAAACTACAAATATACAGCTTAGCTTGTCCAATCCTTTCAAATTTCAACCACTTCCCCTTACTTACTTTCCTCGAATAAACAATTTCACACGCCATTTACTCGCGATCTCCTCCTCCTCCTCCCCTTTTAAAATAAACCACCGACAAATAACTGCCGAGAGCGCGCGCCTGTGAGCGTCGATATAAATAATTCATCGTCGTTCAGCAACAGAACCAAAGCAAAAAAAAAGAGAAGCTTTATATATATATACATTTCGCCAAAGGGAAAGAGTAGCAAGCGTTCGCATAGGATCGAGATAATGTATTCATTGATTTCGTCGGTCGGTCTCTTAAGAGAAATTGAAATAAAGGGGCTGCGAACGAGCGACCGAGTAACGAATAAAATCAGATTTCGCAAAGTAGCCATAGAAAGTCGCGATGGCGAACGACCTCAATAAAAGGCTGTTTTTTACCTCTACGCGCGTGAGTGCGCACCGCTGTCGCTACTACTGCTCTCTTTCTCTGATGACTCGGCAAATGCAACGATAAGGATTCACGCGCGCGTGTATATATATATATATATATATGTGTGTGTGTGTGTATATACGACATCCGCTTAGCAAAAGAACGCGAGCGTTGCGGAAATAAATTTTAATTCATTTATTTGCCAACATGCCTGTTTAATCTTGAAAACTCGATGAAAAGTTCGTGGCACGCGCGCGCGCGCGGCGATGTTTTATCTTATCGGGGATTCCGGTGCATTGTAATTGCCCCGATTGATTTTAACGATTGTACGTGGCTTATTGGAACGAGGGAACAGCACGGATTTCTCGTATTATTATGAGTTTCTTTTTTTTCGAACTTTATCGATAGTATAAACTTCAAAGAGGATTCGATCTATAACTATATGGATATTTGCATTGGTTATCAAATCGACTAATGGGCATTATTCATCGGTCTTCCCTGCAAAATCTCTAAATATTCATGAATTTCAGAAGTTGGGGAAAATAAGTTGTTTATCCGAACTCGATAATATTTGCTACTACGCGGTGTATATATATAGCTTATTTTTTTTAATATTATTTTCCACTTTTTATATATTTTTCATAAAATTGCCAAACAAATAAGAAAAAGGTCGTAATAAATCAAAAACTTTCCCACACTCGGATATTTTTCATCAATTGGTTCGCTGAAAAATACCAAATTCAATATAAATCGAATTCGCCACATTTTCAATAAAAATACAAATAAAAGCAACATCATACTGCCTTCACACACCATAATTCGAAACTCCGAAATCGCTAACCCATCACATCCACTCCAGCCTCTTCTTTTCCTTCCTCCTCTCTCTCTCTCTCTCTGACAGCCCGAAATTTGCATAAATTACGCGTAATGAACAGCCGCGACGCGAATTAGCGGTGCGGTCGCGCACTTTCGTTTTAATTACCGCAACGTGAGCGCGCGCGTACGCTGTTTGTGGTCACTAGAAGTTCTTGCGCGATCGGTCACAACGATCGACGTACCCTTTGACGTGTCATGTATACCAAGGGTCAGAGACCTCTTCACCCGGACGATTTTAATGAATTCGCTTTGAACTGTTTGACGCGAGCTGCGCTTTTTATTTTAATGGCTAGTGTTGATAAATTATTTTAATATGATATTTTATTGTTCTTTTGTCGGATATATGTTTATTCAGAGACTGATGCTGTTATTTTTAGATGTAAAAGGAGAGAAGTAAAGATTTCGTCGAAAAAGTCTTACAAGAACATGTTTGCCTGATCAAAACCGTGATTATACTACGTATCACGTCTTGTTGGTATAAATCTTTACTTAAATGATCGTGCTATTTATTCCAGACTTGGTTTGAATTTTAAATTTTATTTCATTTTTATTCAAATTAATTAAGAAATGGATTTGGTATTTGAATTTCCAGTAGTACCATAAAATTGCGCTGCTTTATTTACGAAAAAATTAACGTAATATTTTTTCCTGTGCGAATTTCACAATCATAAGTAAAAAAAAATCCCGACGAATATTGCCTTTTAATGTATAACATATAACATTTTGGTGACACCGTTTCTCGCAATTCAAAAACCATGTATCAACATTACATCTGTCAATATGAAGATTATCCCTGTATAAGCCCTGCAAACAGCCAATCAACAACTCGCTTCAAACATCAACGAATCCCCGCGCAAACATTCCAGATTACGCCTCACGCGACGATTCAAAATAATAATCAGAAATTCAACTCATCAAGCTCGTAAGCTTATCAAAAGCTACATATATTCAAAATCTTTTTCTCTCTTTTTTTCCTCTCATCATGTTCTACAATAACAATTCCGTACGCACGATTTTCCTCAAAAAAATATTACATATCCTCTCTTGTCACTCTCTCATGCGAGAATACAGAAATGCAATCTGCAGGTCATGTAACGAAGGCAATTCGCCAGTCCGGCGGTTTCCATATATACCGCGTGCTCGTATGGGCGCTAATGTTAGTTTACCGACGCCGCGTGATTAAAACGATAGCGCGCGACGCGCGCTTGGAATGTAAATGTACCGCTGCTTGTGCGCTAATTTTGTGCCAGCACTGCTGTCGCGTGTATGCGATGGGTTGGATTAAAAAGCGATATTTTCGCTCGAGGAAACCGGTGAAACTGTCCCCGTGGGAGGTCACGCGGGGTTTTAGGTCGTGCGCGAGTAAAACAATGTGCCGATTAACTTTTGAGAGAGAGAGAGAGAGAGAGAAGTTGTTCTGCTTTGGATTAGAAACGTAGTGTGGATGTGTTTGCTTTTTCTTTTTTGGTTTTGGAAGGAACACAGTTTGCAATTATTATTTTTAAATGATCTGTATTTGCAGAATGTAGAATCGTTTGATATTTTCATTCTGGTGATTTTATTACTTTGGTAGAATGATCCGTTCCCCAGGTATACAAATTGTATTTACAGTAATCCGAAGCTGTTTGTCTTCATTAGATATAATACAGAGATCAAACTCGTACCACAGCGGAAGATTGTATAAAAAAAGTTAACAAGTTGCAAACATCGAAGGACGAGACATGCTTATTTTACATCAGTTAAAATAAATATTGGCAAAACAGGAAATCCTGTAACAGCTACGACATTTTCAATACAGTCGGGCTCGATATACAATTTGCTTCGAAATAAGTAGAAGATATTGTACACTTTTGTGTTATTCAAACATTTGCTTATCAAAATGCAAAATAAATGGATCCTCATGTTCTGCGAATCATTTAAAAATAAAAATACTTTTAAAATTTTGCACATTAAATCCTGATGCTTATATATTCACGGTGTGTTTCATAATTTTATGAATGAAATCGAACTTTATTCGCATGACGAAAAAAGTTCCAATATATTGATTTTGAAGATTCACTAAATTCAAGAGAACAATTTTTATGATTAATACTTTCATCAACATTCTATTCTTCCAAATAACAGAATTTTCCAGCTTCCATACGAAAATAGATTAATAAAAAATATAATTATTTCCCAAGTTACTATATGGACTATATGGAAATTCTCACACTCTTGCATCCTCTTAACCAAATTCAAATTTAATCAAAATATTTTCCTATCACAAAATTTTAATTCACTTTATACAGGTTCGGATCATTCGCTACTGATATATTTGCTACTGAGTGTTTTCAGTAATTAAAATGTCAGGCGTACATCAATTTTAATTAAAATATTCACCGAAGATATCAATAATTGACAAATATCCGAGCGAATTGTTTTTAACGCCTGTATAATATTATTTCGCACATTTTTCTGTACACGCAGTATATACATAACAAACGTACGCGCGTCATCGTGTACACTGTCATGGTCATACACATTACCGATCCATTTATTAGCCATTCATCATCCATGCTATAAAGCCCCATCAATAATTCATCACGCGCACTCCGCTCACCTATTTTTTATTTTTTTTTTTTTACATCTATTTCACTTTCGCGATAATCCCAACCACGAGCTTTCAATTAAATCCATCGTCCAATTTTTTCATGTCCCCTGCGTACCTATACAAACACGTACGTATACCCAAACGCTTTTAATTACCAAAAAATCGTCGCTGGAAGAAAAAATCCATGGCCGTAAATACGCGAATCAGAAATACCACACAGGCACACACATACATACCAACGGCACCATTTCACCTCTTTTTAAAGCTAAATGGACCGTTTCGCATCGCAAGAATTATGCGCGACCGGCCATAAATTACCCGTATCATATTTCGTGAAATTTAATTTTCCCCCTGAGTCTTGAGCGGCGGAGAAGAGAGAGAAAGAGACAGAGCAGGAGAGAGAGAGAGAGAGGGAATTATGAATCGCCATGGCAATAAAAGCGCGTGCGCCCCGGAATATTCGCTAAATCACAATCGGATACGGAGCACCCGGGAAGGACGGTACTGCGTTTTTTTTTCGGCCGATAGCTGGACTCCGAGATATGTATAGCAATAAGTTATGGGGAATTTCGAATGTGGAGGTCGACTGAATGGCGCTGGTATAGTTTTTCGCTTGTAGGCTTTAATGGCTTGCTATATGAAAAAGGCTTGACCAAACAACGCTGGAAATGAAAAATACGGTAATCTGATATTCTTTTTTTTTTCAAAAAATGTAACACCATTTTTTGGAGAAAATATTTGATAGGACTTTATTTTACTACGAAAAATTGCAAATATTTTATAGTTGTTTTTGAAGGTAAGCCAAAGTCGTTTATTCTCACTTCGCTTAATTCATTCATTATTTTATAGCTACATTATTCATCTTGACTAATGCCATTGATTATTCTTCGTAATTTATTGTGAAAATCAATGAAAATGATTCAAAATTAGAATTTAAAAAATATGACACGAAATTTCATCGCTATTCAATTCGTGTAACCTTTACAACAGAATCCCTCAGAAAAAGTCTATAAATACCCTCGATTCCTATAACGCGAATGAAAAAAAAAATTATCCGAAGAAGCAACCACTAATAACTGCAAAAACCAAACCTCAGCGCGAACGACTCAATTAACCGATTCATACATATATACACACACATATACCCACCTAGCGATACCATCACCCACCAATTACTCCATTACCCATTCTCCCAGTATATATTCCACCAGAAGCACGGCGACGACGAGTTATCTCACTCGCGCCATCGATTATACTTTCCGCTACCTACAATTGCTCCCTCTCCCTTCAACCCTTAATCCATTATTATTTTACTAACGCTTACCGGAAAGATTCCACCACACTTTCCCATCCCCTACACGCCGATCACTGATTTAATTCACCGAAAGCGGCCAGCGACCAGCTGAAAACCCCAACGCTACTGCTGCTACGAATAAAAGGAAATTAGCGTAATTAGAAGCGTGCGCAATCAGCGTCGCGATAATCAGGCCTTGCTCGCGAGCGTGCGAGGAAATTGCGAAGCGCGAGCGATAATAACAGGGGAAAGGAGATGAATGGCGTTGAGCTGGGAGCGCGAGTTTTGTTACGCGAGCTTGTACTATATGCGGCTCGGCGATGCGTGTGACTTTGATAGCCAAGCGCGAAAGCGTACGAGTGAGAGAGAGAGAGAGAGAGAGAGAGAGAGAGAGAGAGAGGCAAGATTAACGAGGCGTTCGACTTTTGAACTTGAATTAGCGGGTTGATGGTGAGGGTGAGTAGGGATATGCGGGAGGTATAATGGTTGGGTTTTGAAGTGATTTCAGGGTGAAGCGTTGATGGAACTGGGTTTGATTGGTTCCAGGAATTAACCAGTTGGAAACAATCTTACAAATTGAATTTGTATATATATATTTTTTTTACGAACTCGTCTGTGGTATTTTTATTCTGTTTTTGAAGAGAGAAATATATTTCTTTTTCATTTCGACAAAATTGTTTTTGTACACGTGGTATTTGTTGTTTTTTTTTTCATCTCGGATTGTTTGGATTGCGGATTGCGGTGTACCAGCATTTTTAAATTTTTCTCAAAATTTTAAAATTGAATTGAACAACGTATCTTTAATAAAAAATATTTTAAAAATAACGAAAAATTCAAACCAATGATTTTACTTATCACTCACAGCACCTTATATATACGATATCGCGTCGTCAACGTCACTTTCTATAAACCCAACCCACGGAAACTTCGTCCTCCTTCTCATCCTCTGCGTATCCCTCTCGCAAGGATACTTCGCGATCCGAGAACTTGTTTTTCCTTCGCACGAGCGCGCACGCGCGCACTGAGCAAAGCAAATGAGAATAGTTGGCCGAAGAATGCACAGTGCTGGGGACGCTTATGTGTGTGTGTGTATATATACATATACACTCGACGTCGTTGGGTCCAGCGAAGAATTTCATTTGACCCGAATCGCGCGCGCTGCGAACTTCTGACAGCCGTTTATAGCTGTAGTATAGTAAGTTGCATGTGTACGACTGGCGGAGAGTTGAGGGGCAGAGATTGAAAGTGTTTTTCGGGTAGTCAAGAGAGAGAGAGAGAGAGAGAGAGAGACGGATGTTATGATCGTTTTAGGTACTGTTGAGAGAGAGAGTTGGTATGAAGTTGTAGTAGTTGTTGGAAGATCTGCAATTTGATTTTGTGCCTTTGGGTTTTTTACGATATTTAACGTGGAGATACTGAATTGAGTTCACAGTGTTTTGTTAGAAGTAAAATTAAAATAAGAGAACGTACGTGTAGGAGGATGGTATATAGAGAAAATTAAATATAGATATAAATGATAAATTTGGTATTTAAATAATAAATTTACTAAAAGATTACACAGATTTAATAATCGTGGATTAAATTTTGAAACTAAGGATGACATCTGTTTTCTAGTTCGCGAAAATTTCTTTAAAATTCAAATGAAAATATAACAGTAAAAATTAATAAAATATAGTAATGGATTAAATGTAATATTACACAATACAATACAATAACAGTCCTTATAAAAATGGCTTTTCAATTTTATGCTTTACAACGGTTCCTCTCTGAAGTAGGTCGAGGACGCAAGTAAGCATTTTAGAACATTAGGAATTCTGGTGTTGTATGCACAACGAAATAACCTTTCCTCGTTGACAAATCGTATTTACCTGAGCTACAGCTCAAGAATACATATAATTTAGGAACGAATAAATTCTGACATTTTAAATATTTATTCATATTTTAGCTGTAATAAATTTTATTGGCCATTGTATGATTTTTTTTTATTTTACAATTCACATGTAAATTTTATGCGCGAAATAAAAAAAAAATTTTAAACGATCCGTTAAATGTCAAATGTTTAATCTACACTTTCGGTTTTATTTGTATATATTTATGTACACCGCGGTTAATCATCATTTATAAGGCGTTAAAAACGCTATTTATATCCTAAATTCCCCGGGTTCTCCCCCTTTTGTGGCTGGGATCACAATGGATTTACGCTCTTAATTAAATATAATAATGCTATCAGAGTTTAATTAATTAACTTCTTTTTATACCGCATGCAAGGTCATAGCGCTCAACCGCAAGTACGCCAATATACAAACGTAATTAAAATCTTTTATTCCACGTCTATTAACATTTCATTCGAAATCCATTAATTTCTTTGTCGCACTTTAACCACCCTTGCCTTTGTTTAATTATAAAAGTATATTATAGAGCTGAACACCGACCGCATTCGATTCTAATATCACCAAGCTTATATTATATTTCATAAAATCACACATAATTCAATAATTGGCAATTTCGCGAACCGAGAAACAATTATATCCTCTCAAACACTCCCACCACTATAAACGAACCACATTTCCACACCCAAACGTTTCTATACATATATGAAACGTGAAAAAAATTTCCATATTTCAAACATCGCCACGCGTCCACTTTCCGCCCCATCGCCCACTAGTATAGTACACACACACAGTATAGCGCATTGAAAAATCCTTCGCGAAATTCCGACGACAAAAGCAGCGCGTGTGTCCCGTCAAAAACACACACCCACGTGTGCACACTCACACAGAGAAAGAGAGAGAGAGAAGTAAAACGAATCGTCTCTCGCTATATCCTTCCTTCCATGCTACAATAATATTCCATTCAGCTGCGCTACCTCCGTTCTCTCGAATTCTCTTCATGTCCTCTCCGTTCGAATCCATACATATATACCTTCTTGGAACGTATATACGTATATATATATTCTACCTCTATCTCTCTAGCTCTAGCTTCTCGCTCACTCCGGTAATGTAATTAAATAGCCCCCCACCTCGTTTCCTTTGTATCCGCGACATTTCCCTCTATACCGTGAGAAAGAGAGAGAGAGAGAGAGAAACCAACTGCGACCATCGACGCGCATCTCATTACATTTACATTCGCAGCAGCAGCAGCAGCGACCATCGTAATTTTATTCTCTCTCTCTCTCTCTCTCTCTCTCTCTCTCTCTCTCTCTCTCTCTCTCTCTCTCGCACGGTATCCATTCGTGGGCTCAAAGAAACGCGATTAAAAAGGTGAGGGGAAGAGGTGGGAGCGCTCGATCTGCCCCTGGGAATCGAATTGATTCGCACGCCCGCGCGCGCGCGAGCTCAAATGTAGATAAGGTCCGAGCGAGCTACGCTTTTCTCTCTCTCTCTCTCTCTTTTTAAGGTCCTTTTTCACGAAAAAAAAAGAAAGAGAAGAAAAGAGGAAAGCGACAAAGGCTAAGAAGGTTACATCAAAGTTGACTATCCCTGGTATTCGGGTTATGCAGTAGCAGCAGCAGTAGCAGTAGAAGAGTCTCGGGCGATTTTATCGACGCGCGCTCGACGGCAGTAGTGGTGGTGGTGGTGGCGCCTACGGAGCTTTTCGCCTTTCAGCGCGGGACCGGAAATACGCGCTCAGGAGAGAGAGAGGGAGAGAGTGAGGGAGAGAAGGAAAGAGCTTATACAGGAGAAACTTTCCCGGGGTTCAATCTACTAAGTGAAAGCCTCCGCTCCACCCGCGGCTTGTCTCCTCTCTCTCTCTCTCTCTCTTCTCCTTTTCTTCCACGTTTTGCTCGCCTGTCTCTCGTTTCTTATACCTATTTTAATACCCCCACCCACGCCCTATACGCGTTCGTCTTTCCTACTCCTTTCCTAATTGTAAATCTCGTCTCGAGGGCAAATGTGCTTGGAGGTTAATACGCATGAGCGCGCCCCTACGTTTATTAGGCACGGTTACGTACAATACATATATATATATATAAAAGTGGGCCAAACAATGCATGATTTACTCTGGGCGTGGGTATACTCGTGTTTCGTTCCTGCTATTACGTGGATCTTAATGATAATTAGCAGGGATGCCGCTATGGTTCCCGTTGAAATATCGAAGATTTCTCGTACTGATGAGGAAATGTGGCGGGAGCGGAGGAGGTTCAAGCCTGTGTGAATGGATTTTACTTCTGTTTGGGAGTGTATTATTTAGATGAAATATCGCACAGGCTTTCGCTAATTAATGTACGCAGGTTATATACTTTAGTAGAAGAGTATGTTGCGCTTATTTAAATGCTTTTTATTCAGTGACGTTAACATGTTTCATTATATATTATTTATAATTACCGTTGAATTAAACTACATTAAAATATCCAATTAAGAATAATTAGTTTATCGTATTTTAAAATAATTAAAGCAAGTATTATTTTAATTAGTTTATTGAGTTATGAATTAGTAACGTGTATTATATATATATAAATAAACACAGTTGTTCATTATTTTCACGTATAAGTATATTAAAATGAACATTTTCCCACCATTTATATTATATTCAAGGATCATTAACGAAACCCTTAAAAAATTTATCCACTAAATACGAAATAACAAACTTCAAAGTTAAAAGAAATTAATAAACGACTAACCGTACCGTCGACATCCCATCCTCAAGTGTCCCTCTGATCGGCATTTAACTCTATCTCTGTGTTCATCTCACTTACCCTTATAGCATTCTACAAGCGATCCCACACATGTCTGTGGTTCACCTCTGCAATCTTGTGAAATTAAACCATCCTACGTGCCAGTAGGGAAAGTCGAAGAAGAAAAAATCCAAAGTGAGAAGGTGAGTGTAACGAGTCCCTTGAGTGTCGGATTCTTGTCGCTAATGTCCCTTTTTCGAACGAAGGAACGACTAATAAGTCGCTTATATGCAGTTCGGACGTTCACTTTTATCGTTTGCTATCTTGGGCTTTTCTCAATCAAGGGTTGTAGGAGATGTTAAAGGACACTAGCGGTATAGGGATTTCCGGTGCTAGGAAATGGAGTTTTATAATGGAATGTTAGATTGCGTTGATTAAAGTGAATCACCTAGATTAAATCTCTTTTTATTAAACAAAAGGTGAGGTTATTGAATGATCGAGATAAATGTCCTTTATTGGTACATATTAAATTAATATCCACTGATCAAAGAAATGTAATAATCATTTTCGATGAAATTTAAAAGCGTAAAAATTAATATATAATACTGCCAATACTTCTATAACATAATAAAGATTGAACAAAAACATAAATCAAAAGAACACGATTGAATTCTTTTCTGGACAAGCCTCAAACATTAAAAATTTGCCATAATAAATCTTTCGAATCCCTAATAAACAAAAAAACCACCATTAAACCATTCCCACTACCACTTACCTCCACCAAATTCATCAAAACCCTTTGCCCCCATTGTCTCTATCAAACTCTTTCCACATTCCATCCAGCATTCTCTTAGATTAAAGTTTCCCCAAAGGCAAGCGATCGTTTCTTTCTTTTTCCTGCTTGCGCACGGGCGTTCGACGATGAAGGATTTATGCGAGATGCGCGTGCAAGCGTCGAGGTCAGTCGATTTTACATGTAACCCTTTCCTAAGCCACCCACGCGCGCGAGTGAGCACTCGACTGGCAAACGTCGTTTCAGCGAGTCGAGCGTGTAGCACTGGCAGAGTCAAAGCGACCGGTTGGATTCGCTTTGGAAAATTCGGAGAGAGAGAGAGAGAGAGAGAGAGTGAGAGAGAGAGAGGAATGGAAGAGACGAGTAGTAGTGGTTGATTATCGATTCGAAGAGAGTTGTCTACGTCCGTGGTTTTTGATTTGTGGAATGTGATTTGAGAGGGAAAAATGGATTAGACCGATGAGGATGATTTTCTTTTTGTTTTGTTGGATAGTGGGTGAACCTTTGTAGTAGTTTGGTATAGTTTATTTGTAAAGGGCTACGGACATTGTTTCTTTGTACTGTAAAAATGTCTGACTTGATACCAACTTTTACTACTTATTTATATATCATCTGTAACTTAAGAGCCAACAATTTTCTTTACTTTATAAATAAGATAGAACAATGAAAAAAAAGAAAAAAAGTTTGTTAGACATCCTCTTAAATCACCGAATCGCTTTCAGACGACTAAAGAACCGAATTAGAAGTATATTTCTAATCTATCCAACTTTTCCTACCAAAAGTCTCTTCACACAAGCTATACAAACAGCCAAGATAGCCGCTCTCTACTTTCTCCATTCCAGCTTAACGCCAAAAATCCCAACTGCACTTCGTCGCTTAATCTCAAGCGACCTGTGCGGCCCTCCGGAAATCAGCAATCGCGCTTACCCTATTCTTTCCTCGTTTATCGCACGACGCTCTCGCATCGTCCACTATACCTTCTTATCCGCATGAGAAACGGGTACGTCCCTTGTCGCCCTCCAACTCCACTTGCGCTTCTCTCTCTCTCTCTCTTACATTTGTGTGTGAGATCACGTAGCCGGCGTTATCGGACTCTCTTGCTCTCTCTCTGTCTCTCTCTCTCTCTCTCTCTCCCTCTTTCTGATACTATATATATACGGTTCCGAGTGAAACTCCTCGCGTAGCTGGAATGCAGCTGCTGCTGCTACAGCGTGGCACGCGGAATTCCGCGGAGTCTCGTGTGTTGAAACTAATCGTGCAAGAGAGAGAGAGGGGGAGAGAGAGAGAGAGAGAAAGAGGTGACAGCAAGATGTAAGGATGGATGTTGAGAGCAAGAAGTAAGAGATGGTTGAGTAGAGTGATTGTTTAAAAAGTGGGAGATGATGGTAAACTGATGTGTAGGTTGTTTGCCGAATGGATTTAGAGTTTTATTTATTTTCGTAGCATAAGTGTATGAAGTAATAACAAAAAAGATATAATGCTAAATTATTGCGTTGAAAATTAAATCAGACCTTGTTAATAGATCAGCAGCTAAACCTTGCAACCATACGGATAAACGTGACACTTAAAACAACGAAGGGACGCGAGGCCGATCTAAAAACACAAGCAACGGTAAAAGAAAAACATGCTGCAGCTACACTAGCGCGTACCGTCAAAATTAAAAAGCATTACAAAAATAGCAACGGAAACATCGGATAAAGGAAAACAAAGCGTACGGGTATAACGTCGCGCAAAAAGGATCTCCACGTTCGTAGCTCTCGCAAGCAGGAGGAAAACGAGAAAGAACGGTTAGTGTGCGTGGTGTGCACCCCGTTTCTTCTTGACCTATAGGTGTGTATATACGAGAAGACGAGTAGAGGACGAGTTACCAAAGGCGCTCGCAAGCGTGCGCGCGCGATTTCCCTTATCAGGAAAAAAGTTGAGGCCCTTATGTACGAAAGAGAGAGAGAGAGAGAGAGAGAACTGCAAAAAGTTTATCCTAGCGTTTGTTTGCCCGCACACGCGCGTGCTCCAGTTTTATTCGAGATCGTTTTTCTCCGCTCGTCGATAGAAGAGGAGTATTGTCGCGCGTGTGTTCGATTCGTATAGAGTGGATGGGGATAAGGAGGGAAAGAAGATGGGTGAGGAAGGAAAAATATTATTATTTTTAGGGTTAATGTACTCGAAGTAAAAGTTGTCGAGGGAGTTGTTGAATTCTGTACCCCCTGCGAAGAGGGTGGATATGGTTTTTATAGGGCTGTTGGGAGTTTGAATTTTTTGAGTTTGAGTTTTTGTCGTAGCTGATTGTTATTGTTATGGCTTTGTTGGCCTTTTTCACTGGTAGTGGAAACAGTCGGTAAAACCGTTTTACGAAGTTGGAACGTCTAGAAGGTATCGCTGGTATTTGCTAAAATCGAGATAATATGTAAAATTATTTTATAGATAATTTTTTTTCAAAAGTTTTCTTAAATATTGCACAAGTTGGCAACAAATTTATTAGCAAGTTAAATAAAGCTAAGAGGAGAAATATTTTTATACCAACGATACGTGAAGTTATAATGTGTAGATTAGTTTTACTCTTTAGAACGTTATTCAAGTATACATTATGTACTTATACGTTATCGAAGTTTACATTGTCTTTAAATTTAATTTTCCATCATGAAAGAAGTATTTAAAAGTTTGAAAACTTACAGCAACTTTGTTATGGAAATAATTTCGTTTTAAATATTTAAAGAGCTCTTTGATTTTAAACAACTTTTGTATCAAATGTTTTTCTTTTTCCATGGCATATAGCCTCTCGCCTCGAAACACGTACACTTTGATCAATTTTCTCGGCTTTCAAGAATTTCATTAGATTAACAAGATGATTGCTAATAGACTCAAGAACTTTATTAAGGACCTTATAAAGGACTTTATTAAGACCTTTCTTAAAGAACTTTACATTTTAAACTTTACGTGGAGAGAAAGAGCCTTATAAACCATCGCGCAGTGGGGCCAACTCGAAAGGAGGTCGAGTCATTAAATACTGTCGTGTCGGTTTACATAAAACAAATTTTAAAAGTCCCCGCGCGATAGCTCCACTTATTCGCATATATATATATATATATATATATATATATATCGCATTACAAATTTATCGTAGCTAAAATTAACATTATCCTCTAGCGATAAACTGAAATTCACCTTCTACATGGAGTAAAAGATAAAACGGAGTATCCACGTCATTCGTAAAAATATCAGAACGCAGCTTCCATTAAGCTTAAAACCAGTATTAATCGACGCTGTAAAGCGCAAACACAGCTGAAATACTTTACAACCAGGTTAACAGAATTTTTGCACGTCCGTGTCAACAATTGATCACCATCAACTGAGCACGCGTGCTCGCTTCCATTTACATCGCAAACATTTGCCTTTCAACCAACGGACGGTTCACTCACACATATAACGTGTATCATACATACATATATACCTTTTGCTAAAAATAGCAGCAAACATTTCAAGAAATGCACCTTTTATACGAATAAACAAATTTTTCGTATACATATAATATAAACCGCTACGTGAAATCTCCATATTATATCCCTGCTGATCGCATGCTACAAGCAAAATATATACATAATATATAAATCCTACGATATACACGTGAACCCACAGCAAAACTAATCGCAAGTGTATATCTATATATATACGTTCCTACATATACACATGAGGCGCAGTCGGATGTTTCTTTATGCAAGTAATCTCACGGCCATAATACAGATCGGGATGTAGGACGTGTATACGCGTATCGCGAGGGTAATCCCATCTTCTTACTTCCTATATAGCAGTACGCTTCAGCGTTCACCCCGATGCCAACTTCCTAATTATCGGTCTACGTTGTCGTCGTCGTCGTCGTCGTCTCTGGTTTTCAACGGAGGTGGTATATAGATAGAGGAGGTATCGACGTGTGGATGTTCCGAAATTTATGCCCCCCCTCCTCTCCTCGTCATTGCGCGAAATTTCGCTGGGTAATCAAATTTTCGGTATTAGCTAATGGATTTTCGCGCGCTTGCGGCGGCAGCAGCAGCAGCAGCGACGAGAACCCGGTAATTGATTGTCTTGAGAAGGTATTAATGTATTAATACGAGAGGAGAGAGAGAGAGAGGGCAAACCTGGATTTCAAGTTAAGTATTTATCGCTTCGTCGGAGGGCGATCGTCGTTAATTGTGTTGGATTCCGAATAGCCCGGTTTGCGTTGAAATGAATCGTGCAAATTATTATTATTATTAGTTGCGATTGTTTAATTTATTAGTATTGATTATCAATTAACGAATTCGTTTATAAGGATGATGCAATTTAATTTTATTTCATAAATAGCTGATTACTCGGTATTGGTAAATGAGGTTTCCTCAAATCGTTCGTTTAATTATAAAATATATGTTATGTCGCTTTTTAGGATATTTTTCTTCATAGAGAAAAATAAATGGCTAAAATAAATTTATTTCCTCTACACCTCAATCCTATTTTTCGGAATTTTCAAGAAATTTCATAAATTAAGTACAATAGCAAGTTCCACTTCAGATTCATTACCGTTTCCAACTTTATAACGCTTC
Source organism: Torymus texanus (assembly GCA_036873485.1). Taxonomy (NCBI): domain Eukaryota; kingdom Metazoa; phylum Arthropoda; class Insecta; order Hymenoptera; family Torymidae; genus Torymus; species Torymus texanus. Next base: position 21,736 of record JAYJLV010034736.1, read on the forward strand.
CTTTCAAAAATACACCTATAAAATCCACCGAATTCGAACCATAAAGAACCGCACACCCCCACCCAAAAATTCATACCGCACACCCACAAAAATCTCTATCTCCTGTCCTGAAAAATAAATTCGTACGTATACCCAACCACACAAATGGGGAAAAATTCGTGTGTAAATCTTGGACAAGCAGAGAATCGCGGTAGTGGGGGGGATTCAATAGCAGACTATTAGTACAATTTTCCAAGATGTGCTGCTTCGGTCCATGCCTGTTCGATCGACCTTTCCTTCTATATACACACCCACATACATATAGATAGAAGTGTAGTAGGTTTCCCGGCGGAAGATTTAGCCCCGCGGGCGGCTGTGTGCCAAAGTCGTGTGTCTCGGCTTTGGCCAACTTTGTCGCGGGTGGCCACCGAGTATGTACACACGAACTTGCAGTGTAAACGCGCGTCGTCCTCGTCGTCGTCGTCGGCAGGATGGTATTGAGATGTGCGGGTGAATAATTTTCTTCTATATAGAAGCGAAGGAGATTTTATGGAGTATACACGAGTGAACGAAGGTCGAAGTTGTAAAGGATGCGTTATTAAATCAAGGTGATAATGATGGATAAAAGGGTTTAGTGATTCGCGTTGTCGGGCGTGTATCTGTGGTAAACTATGGAATATTTATTGTTTTCATGGTGTTAACGCCGATAAAAGAACGATAGACTGAATCGAATTCGAGTTGAAAGTATATATAGATTGGAGAAACGTATTGAATATTTTAATATTCATTTGTTTTCGAATGACCATTCAATAGGAGATTTCCGTTCGAATTGCTGGTTATTAAATTTTTCTATTACCCAAAAAGTTTTCTGAACAGGTGTGCGAATTCACTAAATCATACTCATAAAATCAGGACGAAAAAGTTTAATTGATTTATAAAATTGATTAAACTGCTGAAAAGGTGAAACTTTTTTAACGGAAATTAATGTAGACATGAAAAAGTTGATACGTTTAGATAAAATTGTGTATTCTACGCGACTTGTATTTAGAATTTTTGTATTGGAATATTTTAACATCGCATTTGAAAATTTTCATATAAATACAATTTCTTTTCTTTTCAAATTTTTAGATTTAGACACTAATATATTCCAAAAGCAATAATATATTCCAAACATAAACGCTGAAAGATAAATTATAATTTTCTGAATTAAAACCCGGCGAATTCCCTTTATTTATCCACTAAATAAATAATTAAACCATCTTCAATCTCTCAACAATCATTCATAGTGCCAGTCATTCACTAACCCCTGCCACTCTAAAACCTCACAACTGACATCGCAACAGCAGCATTCTCCATTTTATTACCTCACCGCTAACAAGCTCACCCCTTGCTGCACCACCACTACCACCTCCATTCCCGAAATTCTTCGACCCCTTCTCCATCCTCTCCACTTCCTCTCCTCTACCTTTGCATCTTCGTCACCAAAATCCCCAACAAGTCACCTCCCTTCCTCCTCTCTACCACCACTACCACCACCTCCTGCAAACAGGCAACAGCAGCACAGCCTTAGCTCCGGGCACACGAAGAGGGCGGCATAAGTAGACACGCTAATCCGTAAACTTGAGCGACGCTGTGCGCGCGTGTATCAGCGGTCGCGATCGTATAGGCGTCTCTGTGCTTCTACTCCTACTAGTGCTACTGGTCTTCGAGCTTGTTAAAAGCCCTAGCGAGAGCTGTATGTATATGTACAGGAAGCGGAAGGGGGGGAGGATTGCCCGGGGACAAACTTGCCGAAGACGACGGTGAGCGTGCGCGCGCGGCCTGTGCACTTTATCGCCCTAATTCGCAGCCAACGTTCTTCCGGTTGGAGAGAGGTAGATGGAGAGTGCATGCAGCTGAGTGGTAGAGGAAAGGGTGACCGGGTAGAGAGAGAGAGAGAGAGAGGTTGGAAAATTCAACGGGTTTATGGGGTGCCTGCAAGGTTTTTGGACGAGAAAGTGTGCTGGTGTGGAATTACGGCTTTTACTTTATATATATACAATAAATGTGAGAAGAGGTGAAGTGCAAGGCGATTTGTAGGTCATGCACCTAGAGTAACATAGTTTCGGAAAGATTATTATCATTTCTTTTGTGGACAAATAGATTAGTCGGCTGATAAAATAAAATTACTTTAAATAGTAAAAATTAGTTATTGTTAAAATTTATATTTTGTCCTTCTATAAACTTAGTTCAGTACTTCACTTCAATTCATTTTACTACTTATAATCCTAAGAAAAGATCATACATATATCTTAAATAACCAAAGATTCCAATTACATCGGCGCGTACATCCAAGCTACGACCATCGGTCCACGCCCTAATTCCATCTCAACCCAAAGCCAACGTCACGCACCCCCGACCACCCGAGGATCCGTGCACACTTCGCGATGTAAAAATCACGTGGAATATAAAATCCTTTTTCCTTACTCTCTCGCTCCTCTCACAGTGATTTATCGAGAACCTCCGTTAAATCCGACTGGTCGGTATTTCCGCCCGATCGAGCATCGCTGCCCAGGATGTTTCGACGTGGAAGGAGGATCTGGTTGCTCGCTTGAATTTACCGCTGCTGTCTCCGACTTGTTAATTTCGGCCGATTCCTGCATTTTATTATATATATAGAATCTAGTGTATTCACATCTACGTGAAAGTTCAAGAGAACCTGCTGCCTGTTTTTTTAGACTACTCGTGTGCATGCGTGCCGCTTTGTTTACGGATTGTTATTACTTTTGTTTGTTGTTCAGTTCTACGTTGGTGGAAAGAGAGAGAAAGAGAGAGAGGCTTTGTTGTACGCGTTCGTTGGAAAAAAATATCCGCGTTTCGTGTCGAGTTGTTCGCGGGCAGTACGCGCGCAATGCGCTTTATTTACGACTCGAGGAGATTTGTTTTTATAGGCGTGAGTTATAGGTCGATGGTGAAATACTAAACTTCTAAATCTGGATTGGTTTCGAGAACGGCATTGGTGCAGTTGCTGTGGAAGGACGGTGAAGAGAGAGAAAGAGAGAGAGATGAAATATTCGGAAAATAAGCGTTTATATTGAAATGTTGGAGGTTTTTTTTTGGAGCGAGGTGGATAGAGAGGTTCGATCGGTAGCGGAATTGGAAAGGTTTAGTATGTTGGTGTGTTTCAGATACAGGGGGAAATGTGAATTATTCGTTTAGTAAATTTTGGGGTTCATTATTTGAGAGATGGTTCCAAATGGATGAATATTGTATGAGAGTTAACTTTTATTTTAAACAAGTTTTTAGTAAAATGACGAACATGATGGGTAGATTCGATAACTAAAGTAATTTAATTTAAGATCGTTTTTCGTACTTCTATTCGAATATATCTTTCAACTAGCCATACAGACCTAGCTTCAATTAATCCTATTTACAAGTAATCTTATTCTAGTTCTAAAACAATTATAAATACATATAACACTATTATGTATTTTTTTTATTATAAAAATATAATTATATCCCAAATATCCACGGAACTAATGATAAATTTTTCTCTATGTTACAGGTAAGTCCCAGTGAAACCGCTATTCCACCAGTATAGCACACACAACCGCACACGGCGTTACGTGAGTCTGTAACAAGAAATGTTCCCCAACCACACTGTATTTACATCCACCTCGACAACCGCAAACCCATCGCCGATGCAAAAAGAAACGCATCGGTGCACCAAAGGAGCCCTCAATAATTAACTCTACCCGCTCTCTAATTATCTATTTCAAACGTTCCTCCTCTCCATCCGCACTTTCCCCGCAACAACAAAGAAAATCCAAACGTGTAACCTTATTTCTCTCCTCGCTGCTTCTCGCTCTCCTCCCCCCTCTCTCTCTCTCTCTCTTGGCGGCAGTCCCTTCGTAAATAAATAAAGACATCCCCATCCACGCTCTACGCTCGTGCCGTCCTTTTAAAACTTTCCACTCTCCGCAGCTATACGTAGCTCGCGCTCTTTTTCGCCACCTGGGACGTTACTGCTCTACACTCTCTCTCTCGCTCGCTCGCTCGCTCGTGTTCTGGGCCCTGGCATTGTTAATTTACGCGCGCGCGCGAGCGAGCGAGTGAGCCACCTGATAAAGATCGAGCCAACTTTTTCACTGTAGTGGTAGTGGCAGTAAAATCAACAGTCGTCGTAATCGCGCGACGACAGCGCCGCAGCTGCGAAGAGTGAGAGCGAGAGAGAAGGAGTTCTTTCTGTTTTTCTTGGGTTTTAAAAAATCTACAAAATAGTTTCACGCGCGAAGGGAGAAGATAGAGAGAGAGAGAGAAAGGTAGAGAAAGAAAGATGACTTTTCTTGAAGTTGTAGCAGAGTAGAGGGAGAGGAGCTTTGGGGTTAAGTGAAAAGTCGTGTAAAAGAGTACGACGAGGGCAACTACGACGGGTTGGTACAGGTGAGAGAAAGATAGAAAGGGGGAGAGAAGAGAGAGGGAAAGGTGAGCTGCAGATGCGCCCTGGGAATTATGCAGGTGTAGGGAGCGAAATGCAGCGAGTGTCGATTTTCAAACGAATTTCGAAGATACGTGTGTGTATATGTGTATTAAAGGTGGTACATGAGTTTCAGAATGTTTGAACTTTGGTGAAAAGATGATCATTGTTTGAAAATATTACTTTATGATATTTTTCTGTATTTTTGGTTGCGGCAACGAAAATAGTATATATACGTGTACCAATATTTCAGAAAATGTTTATATTGTAAAATTGTTTTTAAACTAGTATCCCCCGTTATGCAAAAACTTCGTTTTTCCATTATAGGCACGACCAAACTGCTCAGGAGAATTCCTTACAATTAGACAAATGTTTATGCAAAATTTCATGACGATTCATTGAAAATTCATCAAGATAATCCATAAACA
>JAYJLV010034794.1:0-26574 GCA_036873485.1 Torymus texanus
GGAACTTTTTGTTCACAATTTCGCGCTCTACACGATTCCGTTGAGCAAAACATACATTTACTGAACAGGTTGTATACTCATTTTCATATGTGTTTGTGTCATTATCTTTTCCTCTTTATACTTATTTTTTTTTTTCATTTTTGGACGTTTTTTTATCATTATGATCTTGTTTTTTTAATATAACGTAAGTCTTAATAATTTGGCTATCTTACGCAAAACATACATTTTCTACTAAGAAGCAGACACGAAAGCAGTGATTAAACTATATTTAAACTATAGAATTACTGTTATAATCATATGCAGAATAAGTCTATACAGTAATATGTCGTTTATCACACAAATAATCTGCAAGTGCAGTAGCCCATGCATGCTAGCTAGACGCGTAAAATCGAACTTCCCGTCAGTTTTAAAAAAAGTCCACTGTAGTATGCAAAGTATTTTCATGCTCGTCTTTCGCTTCCAGCATATGTTGCGATTTCAATTATTTTTTCAAGTATTATGCGGCATATCTTTCTCGCATGAAAAGTTGCGTTCCGTGCAACGTTTCTAAAAGGTTTGCTGTAGAAGAAAATCAAATTACAGACAAAAGAAAATCTTTAACAATAAAAGTTAGTACATTGTTTAATAAAGAAAAATACTTTATCGGGCTCTGTCGCAATAACATCCTTTTCTATTCTACTAACACTTTGTGTTTATCATGTATGATTTTAATATAAAATCTTTATATTGTTCCGTCATTAAATAACTTTGATAAACTTGCATAATATACATACATTACGAGGATTATCATAGGTACGAAATATAATAATATTGAATATTATTTATTAAATATAATAATCTTTAATAAATACGAAACGATTTTGTACAATAAATTGGAGTGGCATTAAATAAAACAGCGTGCAATTTCCCAACGATCGTTTAGACCTGTATAATGCAGAAAACTGAAGATTTTTGTTGTGTCGGCGTCACCATTATTCAATTATCTTTCATGATACATAGTTAGTCGAAACACTGTACATTCATAACATTTTGATATTTAAGAAAATAAAAATTGCTAATTTCAACTAATTTGAAATCTACGTAAATCAAAGTATCATTTTATATTACTGTGTAAATACTGTGTAAAGTAATAGGAAAAATTTGAATTTTGTAAAGAAGTTTTTTTTTTATTTTCTCGACAACTGATTCTCAAATAACTTCTATGAGTTTAAAATGTTAATATTACTTTGACCGAATAGTTACTAGCGTATATTAGGCTAATTCGTCTTCCTCAAGCGGAATATTTTCTATCTTCTTCTATAAATGCATTAGAAACAAATTATAAGGTATATTTTTCTTCTCACCAAAAGCAAATAAAGTAAAAATGTTTATTGTCATTAAAAGCAAATATAGTAAAAAAATATTTTTAATTTTTTTTTTAATATTAAACAATTTGACATTAAAAAACTATAGAGAATAACTTTATGCAATACCTATACATTCTTTTTCTCGTAGATAATCATCCACAATGTTACCCACCAGGAGGAACGTAGTTGCCCTTTTTCTCCTCTGCCTTGTCACCTTCACTCTAGCGGAAGATGAAAACTTTCTGAAAAAAGTAACGACCTTCCAGAAACAGGAGATGGTGTTCGACCATCAACCACTGAAGGACAACAACTTGGTCTTCGGTGGCTGCATCTTCGGCGAACACCGTCGCGACATGAACTGCTCACTCTACCTTGAGAGCTTCCCTACGAACAGTGAGCACCAGTTACGAAAGTGCATGGTTAACTATCAGGTCGAAGGTATGCGTCAGATCGACTATGAATTCCAGCTGAAGCTGATGTTCGAGGACAGAGTGGTGTTCGCCTGGCTGGACAAACCTGAAAACAATAGGGACGCGTATCAGCACCAACTGTTCATCTTCTACACCATCAACATGCACATGTGCACGCATACTGAGACAAAGATTAAGATACCCCACAAGCACGAGGTCACATCAGTCGACGACTTCTTCTTCGTACCCTACTACGATACCTTCGACGTCTTCTACGCAAACAAAAGGATATGCAAGGATAAAGTATGCGGTAGGACACACAATAAGGACGGATTGCTGATCAATGGACCTGTGCCTTCTTACGTGCCCACCGAATTCCTGAACGCAAATGTGGCAGCGTTCGTGCCGGTGAAGAGCAAGTCACCAGCGATGGGACACTTCCTGCTGTCACAGAAGTTCAGGCTGATCAGCTCGAGGTACGGAGAGATCAAGGAGCTCATGGACCTGCCCAGAGAGATTGAGGGACAAACATTCTCCAGCGAACATGGATATATGAGTGAGTTTTAACACATTGGTTTACGGTGAGGTTTATTTGGTTTCAGGAGTGTTCGGCGTACAGAGATAATTAATGATTAACTGAGAAAAATCGAAGTTTTTTGGGAGATCAGAGATCGGTTTGCCATTCTGACAAGTTTAATAATTTAAAATACAGTGAACGTGTAGATTTTATTGACATTTTTAATTTAACCGAAGAAAAAAACCCAAGAAGGTACATAAATGATCTGGACTAAAGATGGACTAGTGAATTTAACACTAGTACATCAATATATTTTTAAACTGTAGATGTTTTTGTTTTAGTATTTTTATAAGGTTTTGAGTAGTATTTATCGGAAATTAATGAATTAATTAATAACCACTGAAAATTTGAACCACACCATAGCTACATAACCAACATTCTCCGCAGGTTACTGCCACGTATCTCGTTACGAGCCATCACACGTCAACTGCTCACGTTTCGATATACACGGCGAGCCTTCAACCAGTATCATTGAGCTGGACTACACAGCTGGTCGCTGGTTGGCAGTGCACAGTCTGGCCGATCAAGCACATCGGTTCCTTCTCCTGGTAAGCGAGTGCAATGAGCAGAGTTGGTGCTCTGAAAACATCGACCAGGTACCCTTCCATGTCTACCTCGTCAGTCGAGATGGTAGCTACAGGGAATTGTTTAGCTTCCGAGGAATCGATTGCGCCAGTGAATTGGACGTCCTGGTATCGTTGAAGACCCTCGTGAGGCGAGACAGGGATGGAAGTGTCAGGTTGAATGTAGCCTGTCTTGAGGGAGATGCAGAGGGTGGACAGATGAATGCGGCTGTGCATTTGACGTCACGCAGGATCGTTGATATTGACATTTAGGAGGGATCAGGGTGATTGAGAGAGCGAGTGAAAGGGATTTGGTTTGATGGAGATGTTAAGGCAGTTGATGAAAGAATTGGTTGGATTGTGTACGATTTTGTGGCACATCAATATTATTAGAAAAATGGTAAATGCATCTTTGATCGATAAACTTTTATTGATTTTCGTTGCATTTTGTTTGGTTTCTATTATAATTAGTATACATATAATATATCAAGAAAGCATCTAGATGCTACATAGTTAACGCAAGGAATAAATGATTCAATTAATTGCACTTTCAGTTTACAGGATTTTATCCTGTTAATATAGCAACACAAATCATTTATTTTTATATAAATATGAGTATTTTTTAATGACATTATATTCATATAGTTACCAAAACCAAATACCTTTCTTCTGCTCTGCTAGACAATATTGGATAATAGAATGTGCTTTAAATAAATCATAGCAAAATGCACTTTAAAGTGCTTAACATCTATCTGCATACATGAAAAAGAGAAACCCAATATTTAATGTTACCTGAAAGTTCAAACACTGTAAATAATGTCATAATATATTATGGTTTTGTACATTCTTACAACAAAATTATATACATTTCATAATTGTAATAAATAAATATAGTTCTTAAATAATTTAATTTCGTATTCATATATGAATTTATTATTGCATTTATGCTATTTATACGACAGATTTATGAAGAAACTGCATGTGCATATATAATGGAATATAATTTCTCTAGTTACATCTGTAAATAAAACAAAAATCAAACCGTAGTGTTTTGGAACTTATACTCTGAATTAATGGACTATATTCTGTCGTAAACATAGCATCAACCAATTATTATTTATATTGTAATTCAGAAAATCCAAATTTCCAAGCTCGTATAAACATGTGTGTAAAATGACAACCGCATTTCATCACACTTACCTTAAAATTGAATTCTTCACACCAAATATATAAACACTTGCCAAACCATTCCACCAAAAATTCGGTTTCGCCTACAATTCAACCTTTTATTGCTCCTCAATCCTCCCAAAAAAACCACTACACACATTTCTTTCGAAAAACTATACATCGACCACACCTCGTTGAATGCCCCTGCGCACTACCAACCGGCATCGCACTTGAGCATATACACACACATAACGTTATAAGTATATAAGGTATCACCGCGCGTGCGTTCTACACACGCTCCGATCATCAGCTGTGACTCCCCGCGCACAGCGTGCGCAAGAGTCGTGCGCGAGATTCGGTTTAATCGAACGCCGGATACCAGGGTACCAGCTGCCTGAGGAGCAGTAAGTACAACTTGGTATAGAATGTATGCTGGTCGCACGCGCGCGCACGTGCGCAGAGAGAAAGAGAGAGAGAGATATATATAGGTGCGTATATCTACTTGGCCGCTTCGTACATAGTGGTAATGATCGCGGCGCACGGTAAGTGTCTACAGTCGCGAGTCTATGCGCGGGAGATGAAATGGTTTCTGGGTGGAGGTTGATGGGTTTGGTGGTGTGTATAAGGATGAGGGTTGGATACAATTTATTATAGTAGGCATGGTTGATTTGTAGTAGTTGAAAAAATGAGATGCTGTGAAAATGTGGGGTTGTTGATTGATTTTATGCGGACCTTTTAAATTCTTAATAAAAAAGAATTACAAGAATTTTCTTTATTTTGGATTTTTTTTTACATTTATTTTCTCAAAAAGCAAAGTGACAATGTAGAAAAACATAAAAGGAGTGTCGGAGATTCCCAGTTTTCGAGGCTACGCATTGAATCACTGGAGAATCCACAGAGCTAAAGCGATAGCGACCGATATATGAGAGCAACGTTCGCACGTGTTTTGAACGAAATACAAATGGGATGAGAGTTTTCGGTTTACCAAAATTCTCTTATCGAATATAATTAATGATATACGAGATAGATAATTTTAGGTACAAAATATAGTTAATTATTACGCTCCTTCTATGAGATAATAAACTGCAAGAAATGAAGAATGTATAGAGAATATTTATATATTTACAAATTTTTATACAATAATAAATAAAAAAACATTTTTATATTAAAATAAGATATTATTATAAAAGCTTAGAAGTTTTGTAAATAAAGATTCTTAATTTTTGAGGAAGCGTGGTATTGAGAGCATTGAATATATTTAGTAACTGTAACGATATAAAAACAGTTCTTATATCACTTTTATGCCGACCATGTCACTATCCACGATTTTTCATATCTAATACTTATGACCTCTGTATCTATTAAGAGACACAGACTCACGAAATTCATGATATTATTTCTTATTTTCGTTCCAGTTAGGAACGTGTTCAGTTTAGTTTTATACTCTTGCTTTTAGATTAACATTAACCTAGAGAAAAATCATGAAAGCTTAAGATATATTAAAATATATCTAACTACTCTAAGGTCACTGTACAGTATTCACATACAGGTAATTGAATATCTATATTATAATTATTATTTTTTCTTTGACATTTGATATTAGTTGATTTTTTTAACTATTATTTATTTTATTATAAAATCAGAGCTTTTTTAAACGCAGTAAGTTACATTTTCTCAGAATTTCAATCAGTCAGAACAAATTTTGTTTGTTTTCCTTTATTTTAAACCAATCAATTAAAAGTATTATTTTTATAAACGACTTAAGAGTTGAATTGTTTCAAGAAATTAAATTTCAGAATAAATCGATTTATTTTAATTGAAAAACACAAGATCGCAATTTTCAAACGCCGAAATTATTACTCGATTTAATAAAAACATTTGTTATAAATATACTATCATAGAAAGAATATTTGTGAAAAAACATTTTTAAATACAAAAATAATTGTTTTTTTTTTTGTACAGCCATCGTCATGATATTCTTAAACTACCTCGCCACATTCACCCTCTTATCTTTAACCCTACAAATTAATGGCCAAGGTGTCAAGACCTTCTCAAAACATTGGACGTTCCAAAACAAAGAGATATTCCTGAGCCGCGATCAGACGGCCCTGGAGGTAAACCGTGACGGCGAAAATCGTTTTCTCTACACGTTATGCGATGAGGCCCACTGGAAATCTAAGAAAGTCTGCAACGTCGTCGTCGAGACGTACACCTCAGAAAATCTCACCTACAAAAGCACATGCAGGTTGAAGCTTGAGACTGGCAAGGAGAGCCGAATGATCAGCAGGACCGTCATCATAACACATTTGGGTATAAACAAAGGATTGCTCATGTGGCAGGATAGGTCGAAGGCAAAATGGGCTGAGCACGAGATCTACCTGAAGATTCGAATCTTCGAGTGGTCTACTTGTAGCTTCACAGACATTAAAATTCCGATTGATATGCAAAACGATTTGATGGATGAAATAAGCTTTAACAACGTGATCGTTTACGACGATACATTTGACGTATTCTTCTACAGCAGAAGCCTTTGTGGTAGTGGCAGGTGTAAAGCTACCTATAATTCTAAGGGCAGCCGTATTGGCAGAATCGAATCCTTCCTCTCCAAAGAGGAGAATGCACCATTGTCCCTCATATTTCCAATCAGCACATCTTCATCAAAAGGCTACTACGCATTTACCTGGATGTCTGCTCAGTTAGCGACGACTTTAGTGGGCAACGACGGGGAGACGAAGGACGTGAGCAATGTGCGCACCGAGGGTTACACAACCTTCGGTACGTCCAATAAGTGTGAGAACTTCGGTAACTGCTGGCTCCTCATGCGTGGCGATAGAACTGTCAAGTGCACTCTCGTTGACTCACACGCCAGATCCAAGCTCAACGTTACCCTCACTTTTGGTTACCGAGTGCTACACGTGCGCATGCTTAATCTGGCTGACGGTGGATTCCTCCTGCTGCAGCTGGTGTGTACGGATGATGAGTGCATTGGATACAGGACCTTCTATGTCACCAGAGTCTATCCTGATGGGCATCATGATAACAGGCCACTTGAACTTGACGGTATAGACGTGGATGTGTCGATTCTGGATAGGTACAGGATCAATCTATTCGAGAAGAATAGTGACGAGTTCTGTATGTCGTTCGCCGGACCCGCGACTCTCAGCGAGTTTGATATTATTATACCTAGAGCTGAGCTCACTTATATTAGCAAGTGCTTTCACAAGAAATACGTGAACGTTAAATGAATGTGCCAGTCGTTCTACTTAGCAAAAGGAAACTGCTAGTGCAATTAATTGTATATATTTTGTTATAATTTTAGGTAGAGACATAATAATGTGCTTGTATTTTGACGATGACATCGATGATTAAAATGTATTGTTTTATGTTCATAATTAATCATAACTGCTTTGATAAAAATATGGATTTTGTAATAGTTTTTAAATAAAATTTAACAGGAAGTGTTTTCATGTTACTGGGAAACATAAGTGATGCGTCAAATACGTCAGATTTTTCCTCGATCTCTCGAATGACTTATTATATAAATAATATTCAATTTTTCTCCAGAAACAAAGATAAAAAGCTCAGGGTTATCCCTACTTCAGCTCGAATGCTTCTCACTTTCATAATCGTCGCAATTATCAAATCGCGAGTAGCTTCTCGCACGTTGTATTATTAACACTTAGTGTCTTTCTTCTACATTTAATAGGCATCGGTGACAGTAACAACTATTTTTTTTATAGTAGCATGGAATAAGTAAATCATTGTTTCATTGTGTACGAATGATTGTTAGCAATTAGAGATAATACACGTTACAGTAAAAAGTATTTCAAAGATAGACAGCAGACAGATGGTCAATGCGTAAATAAAAACAAGCTCAATGAAAAGTCATCGTTAAAGAATCTGGAGTGTTGAAGTAGGTAAATAAATTATGAAACTTAGGTACTTTTTTCAAACATATACATAAGTGATAATAAAAATTATTTTTTATTTTTTTAAGTTCATTCATTTTTGCTACAAAATTATATTTTTTTGTTATTGGATATTAATTAATTAATATAATACACGTTCAATTTCTTTATTCATAAAATTATTCTTTAGGTGAATAGAAAAGTATAAAAATGTCTCTGACAAGAACACTTGTACTCATCCTGGTATCATGTCTTCAAACTTTCATTCACGCTCGCGTTCCTACGTCATTCATGAAATACGTAGACTATGAATCTCGAGATTTCATCATAGACTTCTCCATCGGCGACAACATTACCTTTGCCTACTCTATGTGCGACCAAGAAAACAACGTGACAACGAAGACATGTATTATCGCCTTGGAGAACTTCAACGGCGAGCAAGGACAGGCATTCTGCACAATAAAACTCCACGCAAAGGGACGAAGTAAAGTAGTTACTCGCGAATACGCATTAGAGCGGACCACAAAGGGTGACGTTCTATTTCTGTGGAAGGTCGTGAATACCAAGAAGCAGAATCGTTATAATCCGGATTACTATGTGAGGGAGTCGCTGAAGGCGAGGCTGGTACATATGTCGACGTGCCACTACGAAGAGGTGAATTTTATGGTGGAGACGAGGAACAGACCAGAGAGTCAGGATAGAAAGATTAAAAGTGTGAATATAGTGACTTATGGGGATGGCTCATTTGACATAGTTTATCGGAATAAGGCGCTGTGTGGAGAGACGAATAAGTGCAAACTTATGTACGACCCCCAGCATCGGAAGTTTATAAGGCCCAGCGGTAAGAATTTTGGTTTATAACAATTAATAATATACATAAATTGTGCGATAAAAGTGTAAAATATAATTGTATCCAAAAACTGCAAAAAAGTTGAACTTTAGAGACCGAAAAAAAAATCTTTTTACTATAACAGGTAATTAAGGTACCTGTAACATTATTATTATAGTTAACACGAGATTAAAACTCACACGTAAAATTTTCCAACACTCAGACGCATAGGATATAATTTTACGCACTTATTAAACACGGATAATTATAAGTATTATTTGCAATATTGCTTTAAGAATTTAATAATTCTCTACTTTTGTTGCTTCAGCCTCATCAATCCCAGTCGACACGTTTGCTACCCTCTCCACGGAGGTGAAGTCTATGATCACTGCGGATTCTTACCTGTCAGGCTACATCGTCCATGCCTCGACGTCTTTACGATCCGGTTCCCTAAAACTCCTAGATCCGAATGGCGCGCTTCTTCTGGACCACAAATACTCGTACTCCATCTTCGATAATCCGGAGCCTGTGGATAATCTCGCGATATCATTCGCTTACGGACTCCTGGGGCTGTGCCAGCAGTACGTCGATGGTGAGAACCTCGACTGTTCACAATTCGATGGTAGTGGTAACGCTACCCTCGGCGTTTCAATCACCCTTAGGTGGACAGACGTGCGCCTCGTACGCATGCTTAATATAAAAGACGGAGGCTTCGCTGTATTAATTGGCTATAGAGATGCAAGGGATGACAGCTCGTTCAGAAGGATCGACGTATTGAGGGTAGACACCCGGGGTGAGTTGAAGGAAACGAACAGACTTAATAGTGAGAAATGCCCGCTGAGTAAAGCCAAGCTGAACGCAGAAATGTTCGAGAGGACGGGATTTGATTATTGCTACTATACGGCGTGCTTGAACGATAACGGAGATGAGTTCAGGCTAAAGGTGGATAGCAAGTGCTTCAAGAAAGAGAAGGAGGTGAATGAGGCGAGCGAGGACGATGATGAAGAAGAGGAGGAAGACGAATGGTAAGTGAAGTGAAGCTTGTATACAACAGTAACGAGGTTGTGCTATCATTGTATGTAACCTTGTATTCATTCTTCTTTTTTAATCAAATTAAAATTAATTTATAACTTTGTCAAAACTAATGTAATATCGTTCTGTAATCTCAAGATTATTTATTGTAACGTTAAAATAAATGAAAATTTTTACTGCCATATTTACAGCATTCACTGTTTTACTTGTAAATTATACAATAAGTAGTTGTAAACTTAAGAGACGCTTAATAATTATATTGCTTAATATAATTTAACTCTTTGTATATCAAGCTTTAAGTAGGTTATTTAAAGCTTTAATAAATCTGAATACACTTTAACACAATGTTCTATTAACTTATGATATTAATTCCATTATCTTGGGGCAATTATTATGATTAGTATCATTATTATTAACTACTTTCAAATAATATTTAATACATTTTAAATAACAGAAATTATACTCTTCATACTAAAAAATCCTCTTCTTCCAAGTGTCTTCCCACCTTTCTCCGTGTAACGGGCCACTGACCGGTTCACTCTTCTGCCGTTGCGCTGGTATTTAGTTGGATGCTGTAGAAACTCGACAGTCATTCGAGGACAAACTTCGTCGAGTGCAAAATGGTACGCTAATTGCACTAGGGAATTGGATTTTGGAGGTCGGATAATTATAAGTGATACTTGCAATATTGCTTTAAGAAACTACTGTGATCAGTGTCTATTTGGAAAGTCATATTTAATGCTGATTATTGACATGCATAATTGAAATGTTAAAAGTATTTTGTTGCTACATGATTGATTATTGCTGATAAAAGTTTATTTATTATTTATTAGTGAAGCAGAATTTCAAAAAAATAAAAGTAAGTATGTAATATATCCTTTATTATAATTATTTGCACTTTAAATAGTTTAAAACTGTCATGAACATATATCATATTTTTTACACATAATTCTTATAAAAAGCAGAAAAGCACGGTATAAGTTAGCTAAATTGGATACATTTTAATTAAGAATAATTTTTTGTTTCAAAATAAACTTTTAAGATCATAAATATTTAATTTACGTTGTGTTGAGTTATTAACAGAACATTTGTTAAAAAACACTTCGTTAACATTTTTCTTTGTTTTTTATTACAATGCTTTTAATATAACTTAATATTTAAATATCTATAAAATAAATTTTCTATACAATAAAGACGAACATTCATAAATTATACAACATTGTTTTATTTTGACAATTTTCAAATCATTATAGCTCACTGTATGAATTATTAAATATACTAATTTATAGGGCTAAATTATTTCAATTGTAAAAAAATAAAGAGTTGTAACAAAAAATTTTTTTTTTATAAAATTTGAATCGGTAAAAGCAGATAAATATATAGTTAAAAATTTTTAACATTATTGACATATATCTATCTCGCTAAAAAAATAAAACCTTCGTAATTTTTAACAGGCGTAAATTGATTTCCTTTCAGAATGTCGTCACCACGATTCATCATCTCCCTCTTCTTTATGATCCTCGTCTCGTCCTGTCACTCTTTGTCGAAGTTAAGATACTTCGACTTACTGAAACGATCGACCTACTCCTACGACGCTGGTGAGAACCTGATACATTCCTACGTAACTTGGGAGTTCACTCCGTACGCAACGACAAAGGACATCTTTATAGGCCTGGAAACGTACAACTTTGACGGCGGGCTGCGTCTGAATAATACGTGTTCCTTGCGCCTTAGCACCGACAACGACAACGTCACCATCGACAATCAATACTCGTTCGTGGTCCTGGGCAAGAACCGAGCGATACTGCTGTGGAAGGAAGGCCAGTACAACATGACGAAGTACGAGGAGGATAGAATGCCTCTGCTGCAGTTGAGACTCGAGTACACCGAGACTGTGGTAAAGATGAGGGTGGTGAACATGGACAACTGCCAGCACCACAGCGCCAAGTTCGAGATCGATGAGCCGGTGATGAGACGTGGCAACCTCCTACGAGATGTGAACGTCGTTCCTTGTAAGGATGGCTCTACCTTTGAGGTCTTCTACCGTAACAGACGTCTTTGCAAGGAACGTCGCTGCCGTGCAATGTACGATTCCAAAGCGAACCTAGTTGCTCCACCAGACGCGTACCTTAACCTCGACTTCAACCTCGCCACAGAAGAGATGTACAGGATGCACCCTAGTGGGCCGTACGTCATTCTCGCCTCGAACGACTACAAAGCCAAGTCTTACCTGCTGATGATCAACTCGCGTGGCGAGAGTTTAGTCAACCACACATTCTCCCAGCAATCACGAAGTCGCCTTGATGAGTTCAGGAAGTTGGCCAGCTCCCATGCCCACGGTTATCTAGGTTTCTGCGAGCAATCCTTCGATGTGAACAAACTCACTTGTAAGCAGTTTGATGCTGCAGGCAACCTGAAGCTCAACTTCACTATAGAGGATTTAGATGATAAGATGAGTCTACTGCGTGTGATGAACCTACCTGATGCTGGATTCGCCCTAGTCGTAGGTAAAACCAGCGTCAGGGGATATAATCATGTGAAACTGTGGAAGGTGGATCCAAACGGGGAGACTGCTGAGGTCCCGGCAAAAGATGAGTACTCGTGCAGTAAAAGCGAAGGGAAGATGGTCGAGATGGAGTTGTTCGAAACGAGCGAGGGTAGCATTTGTCTTTCCTACGCTTGCTTTACTCCTATACCCCGATCCAGCAAGTATTTCAGGGGTCTGCCGCCATTGGTTGTCAAGAATGAATGTCTGTTGAGTTGAGCCGTGTAATTGTAATAATTATTGTTAAATATTTGATAACCGAAGTAACGTAGTTTACGTATATCACGGTGTATTGTGAATATTGTGATTGTATTGTTTTCTACTAATACTATTTATTGTGATAGAAGTAATTCTTTAAATTATTCGTAGCTTAGAACTTGTATAGCACTGTTATAAATTTTGAAAAAAAAATTACTGGAAATGTCTACCTGATATGAAGCGTACAGTTACATTACATACCCCGTCTTCCTGCCTTTCTTTCTTATAACTCGAAGCTAGCGAAACCAGTTCATGACGAAGATTCTTCTCTCAAAATGCTCGTGCGGTACTTCCACGCGGCAATAACGATCTGTACGCGCTGATTTCAAAAGCAAATGAGCAGATGTTTTGCTTATATGGAAGGAGGTTGTTCGATGAGATGATTTTAAGCATCTTTGGCTGGATTATTACTATGTTGTCGATATAAAGTTTCGATTAGATTCATTATAGTACGTGGGTGGAAGGAGAATTCCCATAACGTATGTATATAATTTAAAAATTTTAAGTATATAAAAATTCCATATTTAGAAACAAATTGGTCAGCTTACTGAATGGAAAAGTTATTTAAATGATTAATTTAAATTTTTTCCTAAGCTAAATATATGGAAGTAGTGTAACTCAATTTTTGACAGACGTCAATTTTCAATTAGCATTTTTACAAATTTTCTATTTAGTAATCTGATATTTTTTTCAAATTTCATAATTTTTTCTTTTCTAAGTGATAGTATTGATTTTACAGGTTGCATTTTTTAAAATAATTAAATTTACACCTCGTGGTCAATCTTTTTTACCCGATGCAATAATAGATGTATCGAGTGAGAGTGTTCGTGCAATGTTATTGTATATCGCGAGATTATAACATTTTTTTGTAGCATAACGTTATTAAGCTATGGAAATATGCCAATAAAAATTACAAATTTAATTTTATACTTAAAAACTGGATGATTTTAATTAATTTTATTCCCATTAAAAATCTAAATACCACTATTGTAAATGACAGTACGGTAAAAATTAATTCTGAAATATAACCGTAAACATAAACGTTATAGCTTGTCCACTGATGAAGACTTTTTTGCTCTTAAAATGCAAACCGGCTGCAGGTTAACAGTTTTAATACGCCGCTGACGGTAAAATCTGAAATACACTTTATTTTCTTATTTACTTGGTTGACGTAGAAGGTGCATGAACTTTTCAATAGTCTCTTTAGCATAGGAATAAATCTTGCGTGAAAATGGTTTTTTTCTTAACATCCGGCAATAAGAAGAAAGTAAAGTTTTTTTGTATTAATATGTGTATGGTGTGATAAATATGCTCTAAATATCTCCGGAACTATAATGAACCAGTTTTAATGGAAAAGAGCTCATCATTTTTTTTATCAAAGCAGTATTTTAAAGAATTATTTTAAATAGTTTTAGTGAGTGATCGTTTGTTTTGAAAACATTTAGATATAGCAACAGCAGTGAAGTATTCTGGTTTCTAAAACTTTTAATCTTTGAAAATGAATCAGAGTAAATTTATCATGGTTGAATCTTGTTTCTAGTTCTTGACACAAGATATTTTACGTTATATTTTTCAAATGTTTGTAACACAATTATTTTTCATACTAATTTAATAAATAAGGGTAATTTGTAAATAACTTTTCCATAAAGATTTTGATTAGCTTATATTTTCTTCTTTTTTTATTTACGTTACTCAATTTTATTTATATACTCACAAACTAATTTAGTTTCTTAGAGAAATAATTTGCTATAATAATTCTCTAATATTTATTTAACTCTCCCATATGAAATTTTTAAATAACCCACGGCCGATAATTCCAAGCGCTGCGTGACCTTCTTTCGAGAACGATGACGCGTTTATGCACG
The DNA here is from genome assembly GCA_036873485.1 of Torymus texanus. Taxonomy (NCBI): domain Eukaryota; kingdom Metazoa; phylum Arthropoda; class Insecta; order Hymenoptera; family Torymidae; genus Torymus; species Torymus texanus. Next base: position 14,501 of record JAYJLV010034794.1, read on the forward strand.
ATAAGTTGCCGACACGTGGTTACTGTATCATGGAACGTAAGTATAGATAATTTTCTTTAAAATGAAATGACAATTTCATCATTAACTATCGGCATAGACGATCAAAGTCGTAGAAATAGTCATATTTTTTAGGGTAGTTGTAAAATAACACCCCGGCGTTTATGTAAAAACTTCGTTAGGCATAACCGCTATTACACAGGAGAACTCCTATTTTTCGATGTAATTATATTTGTTTAAGTAATACATAAATAATAAGTATGCGAAAATTGACTATTTTTTTAAGAGTATTTAGACTTTTCAATCGTGTTTGAGTCTAATTTACGAGAAATTGATTATACAAGAAAATATTTCATAGGAAAAAATTTTATTTTTATGTAATCTATATCTTTTGTATTTATAAAGTTTTTATATAAATCGGTATCTCTACGAGTTAAGTGCGAAAAGCTTTCTTTTTGGATAAAATTAAGTATTTTTGGCATATATCTTTGAAGAATGCAAATATATATGCCAAATATATATTAAAAAAATGTTATAATACAAAAAATATGTATTTCAGTTATATCTACCACTTTTGTAAACAACATTTTTGTACGCCATCATATGTCAGCAAGTTATATTTAAAAAACGACTTTTTCCGATTTTTAAATTGTGTCTTTTTTTACAATTCATAAAACCAGGCCCTTTGTATAATATGACAAGTGATTTCTGTGAATCTGAACTTGATTAGATACATACGTCTATTCATACATACACATATCATTGAAAATTTCCTATCAGGGGTTTTGTCGGCCCAAAACTAGTCATAAAATGTTGATTTTCAGGTGATATATTTTTCGCGATGGTGAAACTAATAAAAGGTTCTCTGAAGTATCGATTGTACCTAAAAACCATATCGTTGGTATACAAGTCTACTGATATTATACGAAATCCACATAAAATGAAATACCGTGAATGGAGTTACACTGTAACCACAAGATTACATTGCTATCATAAAAATATCAAATAAAACAGTATCGGACAAACACTTCATCGACATAAACAGCATAACAACGACCCATTCATGTATCCAAGCTCAAATCGCTTATATCAATCTTGTAGTCAAGATTACAACTACAACTGAAAAAAATCTCTTCTAGTCCCCTCATACCACTGATATTTCTAAATTTGACTACCTCACCTCTCACCTATAAATAATCCCGCCAAACCAGCAAAAGAAAAAAAAACGCTATACTATACCCTTGACCATAAAACTTAATCTGCATTACAATTTCGCGCCCTGGCGAAATAAAAAGAAAAAAAACCAGCTTGGCTAGCGCGATGTCATCCTCTCTCTCTCTCTCTCTCTCTCTCTCTCTCTCTCTCTCTCTCTCTCTCTCTCTCTCTCTTGCCCGTTGTATCATTAAATATGTACTGTATACGCGGTCGCGGCTGAATCTCCGTCGGCGAGCCGTAAAACGCGACAGTATGTGTGAGCTGCGCGCGCGCGCGCGTACGTCGAGGCCGTCGTAAAAACGAAGATTGAAAATCTGAATTAAATGGCAACGGTGCCGCAGCTGCTGATGCCCCGGTTTTGCGGCTTATACCACCAGAGTATATATATATATATATATGCGTGCTTGCCATGTGCACGTGTGTGTATGTGTGTGGGAGGGGTATAATGGATTTTAACGGATTTCGCCGGTGTATTATGACGTACTTATCGACGTTTTCTGACACCTTCTTTTTTTAAGTTTTAAGGGGATTTAAATGGACTATAAGGGGTCAGTTCGCTTAAGCACGGATTTGAATTGTATTATTTAAATTTTTTTTCCTTTATATTATTATTATTGTTATTACTATTACAGTGCATGTATTTTCTTCAAATACCAGGAACCTGCATTATTTTTATAAATTGTTATAAAAATTTTAATTAGAAAGTTAAATGAAAAAAAAATGGAATTACTTCTGGGATGCTGTAAAAACATTTTCATGCCAATATTTGCTCTAACAGAGTTCGATTATGAATAAATTACAAAAATACATACGGAATTTGCGTTAAGTCAATTATATTAATTAAAAATTCCATTCGAATAAACAAAAAATAATTCTACGAAATTACGTAGGTATTAAAATTTCTATTTATTTTACCAGTATTTGATTTTAAAAGATGTAATAATTATATACGAATGTAAAAATAAATGGTTTTCAATTGCGAAACGTAACCTAGATTATTATTACATTTGTATATATACGTGTAAATGTCAAATCATACTTCACGTAGAATCCATTTCCCGGAAACTATATGAGCACCCCTATACGCGTCAAGGCACAAAACGATGACAGACCTTTGGAATATTATTTTCTCAGCGACAAAGAGAGATAGAGAGAGAGGGCGGGAAATTTGAAAAATACACGCACAATATAGGGATGTGAAGGAGAAATACGGAAGAAATGTGAAAGAAATAATACGATGTAGCGGAAAATACTAGAGCGCGGGTTAAACGGGAAACGGCCTGCGTACTGGAAAAGTCGTCATTTCCGGTCAACGCGCGGGGGTGTATACAATGCGACCGAAGAAAGCCACGAGTATAATATATATACGAGTACGAGCGATATGTGAAAAACACGCTATATGCTGTATATATGAATGTAATGTTATTCGCTGACGGGCTTGATATTTCATTGTTATTCTCGTACATACGCAGTTCGTGGCCGAATGTTGGCTATACTTATTTATTACGTTAGTTTGATTAATCGGATTGGTGTTTTTTTTCTTAGTTTATATTGAACAAATTTCAGGTAGTTTATACGATTGGAGGTAAATATTGAGTTTTAGCAATATACATAGTGGATTGAAAAATACGAAATGCAAATGTAGATGAAGAAAGCGAAAAGCACATTTATATAAGATTTGAATTTATGAATAAAAATATTTTCATGGAATAATAATAATTTTATTTTACACTCGGCATGTATAGGGGGTTAATTAAAAAATAAAACATTCTAGGGAAGATTATTTTGAAAGTTTGGGAGGCGCTCACTAAATGCAGTAACTAACGGATTAGATTTTCCCGAGGAACATTCTCGACTAAGTCTGCAGGAGGTAAGTGGTTTTGAGGTACTTTCATATTCTATATCCAGGAGAACGTTCTTAAAGTAGTTTGAAGTATCTTAACGCAACTTTGTTGCGCGTCTGTGTGTGCGCAGGCGACGCGGCTTTAAGCGGGACTGGATGTTGACAAAAATTAGGCGAGAATTTGGAAGACTAATAGTCGAGGTTTTTTAAAGTTGCCGGTGGTAGAAAAAATAGCTCGAGACGAGTTGGGAGAACCTGTGCAAAGTGTTTAGGGAAAATTGAAAGTGATCGTTGAAAATTGTAACAAAAAAATTTAAATATGTATGAGACGTTGTACTTGATTTGTGATGCTATATTTTAGCACTTAGTACCATTTAAAATGAGCACGAAATCTAGAGAAATAACGAAGATTATTTTTGTTAGATTAGTGTAATTTTGGTTTATTACGTAAGTTAGTTTCCTTTTTACTAAACACAAGATACTATTTATATACTAAACTTTTTTCAGCCACGTACTTCTTATTCTTCGCAAAAATAATTTAGTTATTTCATGTCTGTGATTTAGATGGCTCAATAATTTTTTAAATTTTCAAAGTCTTTTTCCAGGATTTCTTGCTATACGTTATTTTTTACTAATGAATTTCTTTGTTTACCACTAAACCTCCTACGATTTATCGATCTTCAAACCTTCTCCGCACTTATTCAAACACAAAAAAGTAGTAAATTATCCCGTTATCTATTTCTCTTTCTCTTAGCACAATACACGAGGCGCGCCGCGAGACAAAAACACTGCGACGCAGAAAAAAAAGGAGACACCCACGTGTCGAGAATCTAAAGAGAGAAAGAGGAATGAGTGAAGCGTTGTTGTATAATTGGCAGCGATGCGACCTGGACACTTTTTGCTTTGGCGTAGAGGAATCTTGGTAGAATGTTGAGATTTTGAACAGGTGAATTGGTTTTCCAAAGTGTTCCGGGTAACTATAAAAAGAAGCGAACGAGGTATTTTTAAGTGGTATCTGTATAAGGAATGGATAGTTTGGTGATGAAAGTTATAATAATAATAACAAACGTTAAAATGATTGTATTTCATTTTTTCAGTAGTATAAAGATGCATTAGAAAACGTCTAATCATAAAAGATACGGTATTATAAAATAATAAATAAATAGAAACGCTAATTATTTTACCATGGGACTTCGTCTTTCTTACATATCATGAATACTTGGTTAATAGTTTTATCATTGCTCAGACTGAACTATGGATTCTTCGCCGATAAATATGTCAAATATTGGTCAAGTTTATCAGAATATGACAATTCAATATATTGCCTCATTGTTTACATTTATTTTAGTTTTATTATGATTCTCACGTTGCTTTCTATAATTTAAAAAAAACATATAATGTACATTTATTTCGTCCACGTAAATTTTGTATTACAATGAATTTTTAAAAATGGATGATTTCGATTTATTTGCTATTTTTATTTCTACCATTAATTTCATTAAAAGGTTTATCTCAGCTAATACAGATAATGTATTTTATTAAAAACAACAGTTGAATTTTTTTTTGCGAAATGCATAGTATTTTTATTCGTATATAAACTAGAACGACAATTGTATCGGAAATTGAGCAATTTATTTATACCACGAAAATTTCGTATTGACGTAAAATTAATTGACAAAACTTTTTGATCGACCAATTTCGTCGATAAATCCGCACAATTGTCATTTCGTTCAATCGCTACAATACGAGTGACCGAGCGAAACTTCGTTAACAAAACATCATCCCTTTTTCCAACAATATGCGGCCGAAGCCCCTTTTATTTATCCACAAATAATCTATACTATAAACATTTCGACTGCGCTAGTAAAATTTTAAACTCCACCCTTAGGCAGCGTGCATTAACCATTTTTTAATCCTCGCGTTCACTCCGTATTCGCCGAAATTTTAAAAGTGCGCTTTTACCGATGACTATATGAATTCGATGAAAGCGAAAATTGACGACACAAAAGCTCTCACTCTCTCTCTCTCTCTCTCTTTCACTCTCTCTCGTTCTCTGTTGTACTGAAAATTCAATTGGAGAGCATGCGCACGTGTAATCCGATCGGCTTCGTCCTCGTCGCCGATATTCCGAGGGACATTTAAAATTTCACGCCCATATCGCCGTCGTAAAAGTGCGCGGCTATTTGGAGAGATACGCTGGTATGACGGAAATTTCAAATTTTTTTTGGTATGTCCAGGTTCAATTGATGATAAAAAGACGAATTCGCCGTGGGCGAAGTTAATTTAATAAAAGTTTTACATGTATAAAAGGGAAATCATTTTGGGAGATATTGCGTTACAAATTTTTTATATTTTACTTGAATGAAAATGTAACGTGGTAAAGTTCGAGGTGTTCTTGGAAAGAGTAAATTCTTATGACTTTTTAATCAACTGATTGGAGAATATTTAATCAATAAAGACAAGCGTTTTCAATTCTAACGAAGATTAGTGTTACGGATGACAGAAATAAGGAATTAAGCGCGAACAAATATGTAACGAGTTGGACGTGAATTCACGGACCTCCAGTTTTTACTCTCAAAAAATATTCATATTATTTAGTGAACTTGGCAAATGATAAATATAAATCGTAATATAAATTCATTATTATATAAAATAACTAAATTAAAATACTCTTACCGCACTCACAAAAATTGTTTCTTAGTCATAGCAGACAAATCTAATTAAATATTATCAGCTTAATTTTAATATAATCTGATTAATTTAAAATTACGTCCATTAAATTTCAAAATACGTTTGCTTCAGTATAAGTCCCCAACAGTTTACCATAAGAATAGAATATGCTAAATTTGATCGGAAATACGATAAATATTAACGTTTTTCTGTTAATTAGAGATTTATATACTATAAAAATTATTATAAATAAACTATATTTATAAAAAATAAATATTTTAATGAATTATTTTATATTAAAACAACAACCCAATTATTCAAAGAATAAATCGTTTATGTTTTAGCTGATTCATCTTTGAAGATTGTCTGCTTATTTATAGTATAAATCTACTTGACTCTATGTTAATTAGATTTTCCACTACCATTTACTGGATTCTTCTAACAGTTAATCTGTGCCTATACCAAAAATGAAAGATTCAAGTGCTTATAATATGAATTATAGTATCTTCTGTAGATTAAAAACAACTTGAATTTCCTCTATAAAAAATAATTTCCCTAACCACCACCTTTTTACCACCCTAATTCACCAAAGAATTCATCGCCTCGAGAAAAAGCTCAAAATTCACCGACTACCATTACATAGCTACCCCTAACGTCTCCACCTGTACACTCACTATATATACATATATACATCCACGTGAAAGACGCGACCCATTAGCTCTATACGTGCACGCTTGTATAATGCTATCTCTCTCTCTCTCTCTCTCTCTCTCTATCCCTCCCGTTGTTACAGTTAAATGCGCGCGCGGAGTTAATGGACAGGTGGGATCACTCGCGTCGATGTGTACATGTATACATGCCACGCGGGTGCGCGCGCGCGCGCGCGTGCGTTGATTGCACTTACGTCGCGGAAGTTTCGGCGAGATTAATAATGCCGGAGGCATATCCGGATGGATATGCGATATCGTGCGCATAGTGCGCTTGCGCATACATATATACTGTATATATATGTATATATGTATATATACGTTGAATGCGATGATGCGATGCCTCGAGGAAACGTATGTATGTATGTATGTATGTATATAGATACATGTACTGCATTACGTATGCGCGAGAGTTTTTGGAGAGATGCGTGGATATACGTATACGAGGAGCAAATGGGCGGTTATGTGAGTGATGGAAGTTCGGTTATATGCGTTTACGCAATTTCGGTCAGATGAGTTAATGTTGCCTGGAAATATACTATTTTGTTACGTTTTGTTTATTAAAACGTTGCGTATGATGAAGGTTAGTAATTGGATTCGTACGTTTGGTTTCAGTGAATACTGGGTCGCTAAGGGTTTTGAAAAAATGGTAGAATTATGTAAATAAAGTTTTAAAAAGGTGTTCTTCTAGTTTGGTTGATGTAAGAGATACGCGAATTTTATATATGCTTACAAGAAGTTTATCAAATAAATAATTATCTGATAAGGAAGAAAATAAATAAACAGAATTATAGTAATAACAATTGTTTATTTAACGCCATAGTTGTACAATGAAATAAGTAGCAACATATGTGTATAAATTTTATTAACACTCACAACAAACTTTCTGTGTACCTAATATCTATAATTTAGTCATCTTAAATGTAGATTATTTTGTACATTTCTAGAAGCACGTTTGGAAAAAACTTTTTTAAAACTGTAAAAATGTAGTACATATTTTATGGAAAAAAAATTGAGAACGCGTTCTAGGTGTGATATTGATTTTACACAAAGCCAAATCGTCAAACATGCAGAAACATATAGATTAAAATACAATGTATCTGCTGTCAGGAATAAAATTTGGAACACTTTGAAAATAGACTTACTTGTTAGTCTTGCTAAGAGCTAATAACACTGACTAATTATGCCCTTATTCTTTGTAGCTAATATATTGTAGATACTTTTACGATTTAGTTTCTTGTAAATAAGTGAAAATATTTCTGAAAATTTTGATTTTGAAGTAGAGAATTTTTAAGCCATATGTTTTTTAGATTTACTAGACTTATTATATATCTAATTGAGTTCTATAATTTGGGGACAAAAATGTGTGTAAATTCGCTTAAATTAAATCTGTAGTAGAATTATCTCCAGTTACTAACCTCACAACTGACCTATATATTTAAACCCAGATTTCCTTTGTATATTTCCTTTTAAATTAGTGTGAAATCTTCGCTATCATAATTCATAAAATAGATCGTGTAAGTTTCATATAATATGTACTCAACGGACACTCATTCAATTATGAACCGTAATTTTGATAAAGTATATGAGAGAAGAAGAGAAAGAACTGTTTCCATTTAAACGAAAGATTTCAAAAATACACAGAACATGACAATTCACTATAGTTACACTAATAATTCAGCAATGAAAATTACAAATGACAATGCGCAACCTGTGAACAAAATAATACTATGCTGCAATACTGAAGCTCCCAATAAGCTGTTTGATACTATTTTCTTTCTGTTTGCCCAAACTGAGAACTTCTGCGTATCTATCCAATTTTTGTAAATACCCGCTTCATTAATCGTCTGAAATAGATAGTTAAACTGGTCGGAGAATGGTGAACCTTTGACATGTAAAAATGATTCAACATCTTTATTGAACCTTTCATCAGCTATCTTCATCACCGGGCTGTCGTCAGGATTGCGATACTTTGCCGCGTGATATTTCGCATAAGTCGTCGGTGCTATGCAGATTCTATCCTTGAATTGTGCTAGTTTTTTGAAGCATTCCGAGATCTTAGTTATTCCTCGTAGCTTAGGCATTAGCTTCAGCATAAATTCAGTATTGTCACGATTCGCAATGTTTTGAAAGTACTCCATGTTTGTGTAAACCAATTTGTTATCCAGCTTATTTAAGGGGTCAATGAATTCCTCTTTGTTCACGACGATTTTCCTGTTTGTTAAGTAAGCAACGGTATACGTAGAATAGTTGATCGATATTAGAACTAGCACTAGAAATAAAAGACTTTCCGTTCGACTTTGTGGTTGTCGATTTACGGGAATTCCAAATAGTATTTTAAATACGTAGAATGTTGTCATATCTGCTGAGTTGAACTTGGCGATAAACTTACTAATAACAGCAATTATCAAGGTAACCATTACCGCAAGAGTGTAACGAACCAAGAAACGGTACAGATTGTGAAAATCGTTATAGTAAAAAATCGGTACAGTCATGATCATATTTTCGGTCCAAAGTGTTGTACCAATCAACGCATTTCTTCCAGGAAACACTGTATCTATGGATACCCTAATCGCGGAAATATCTGTTTTTCCTGTCTCTACATTTTTCAGAAGTGAGGTCAGTGTATGAATATTATTGTTTACGAGGTTGATGGAATAATTCATTACCTTGGATAACTCATATAAGAATAGAAAATGGATATTGCTGAACTTTATATCTCTACTCCATAGATTCATATAAGGAGGCTTGTAGTAATTCAGGATGTTGATAGGATAACCGTTCATGTTCCGTAACTTGTTAGGAAATAGTTTACCCGCCGGATCTAAATAATTTTTACTGTAGAGTTTAGTGAAGGGATTGTAGTACATGTATATAGCATTATGGTTTTGATCTATGGTTAGTATCACGAAGTCCAGAAATTTTAAATACCAAGCGTATTCAAATATTTGGGTAAAGTCCACAAATGTTGAATTGTCATGATAAAATATGATCAAGCAACGTGGTCTAGATGGTGTTGGAGCAAGATCAACAAAAATGTTCAATGTATTTTGAATGGCTTTTAGATGGAACTTGTGATTATTTTGCATTATCACATATATTGAGACTGCCCTTGGATTTCGTAGAACCGGCAAACTTAAAGATCTATTATCATTATTAATAATTATTTCTGATAAATCAATTATACAGGATGGTACATCAGAAATGATTTTTTTCATAATTTGTTGCATTTGAGGAATAGAGGAACTTGATTTTTCTGTAAATAATGTTACCTCATGTTCTGAAAAATCAGAAATTATTTTACTGAAATGTAAACTATACACATGGTTCTTACTTATCATAATCAGCTGTATATTAATACTGAAAAGTATAATTAAATATCTGATATGCATATTATCAGCCACGTAAATAAGAACATCTATGACTTTTTATGTGTTATTGTATGGTACATAATCAATATCCCGGAGAGATTGATTTATCATGAAATAATCTCTTACTAATGCGTTTAACTAGATACATACGAGGGAGGGAGAGGATGAGAGAGATGTAACTTATCAGGTGTGTGATAGTGTAAAGCTGCTTGACCTCCTGGGATGATGGATCACTGAGTTTCTACTCCGTGTTCTATTTGGTTCTGCAGGCGTCCTCGTATCTCGCTGAATGCTTCTCTTATTAATCCATTAGTCTACTCTACTCCTCGTGACGCTGGCTTCGTCGCTTATTATAGGTTCGTTCGAATATTCACCATGCTCTTAATGTGCACATCACCTGCAAGTGCAATTTCAAAATTCTTTAGACACCGATTTTGCAGATTTCGTTGGTCTACCACAATGCACCCTGGACTTTTTCAAACGCTTTTATAATGCTGATTCCTAACTTTCTCTATACATGATCGAACTTGTCTGTGGACAGTTTATACAAACAACAAAGCTCTCTTTCAATATCGCTATTTGTTAGTATTATAGTGAAAGATAGAATAATCTATTAGTTTAACATTTGTAATATGTAGAGGGACATATTTTTTATTTTGCCGTTCCTACAAGCAAAAGTGTGCTTTTCAGCAGAAATTTTTAACGTTCACTTTATTGAACTGTTTGAACTGTTGAATACATACAACTGTTTAAAAATAGAAATTTTCAAATTGCAATCGATACAAGCATTTTGAACAACTAATTATGTTAATTTAGAACGATGGTAAAAGCTTTTTTTTTAGATATTTTCTTTTGATAATTACAAATATTACTTACGTCGACTGTTTACCATTCACTGACTTAACATTCTTTTGACTTAACATTTTTAAACTAACTATTAATTTATATATACGTGGTCACCACAGTCTTTCCTTGTGAATCAGCTTAGATTATAAACATCCAGAGGATGATTAAAAATACGATAATGCACGAGTATCATAAGCACAGCAATATTCGAGCAAGCCGCTGGCGTTCCTTACAACGTAGAAAGGATTCGCACTCTCCTCTCCCCCTGTGGCATCGCGCGACTAATTGTCCCGGCGGCGGCCGTTAATTGCCCTTATCGGCGCCCCGGATATGCAAATTCCCGGTCGCAGTGTCTTTCTCCCTCCTCCCACACACTACCCTTGCGCTAATTAAGTGCGCGTGCGCGCGCTCTGCTGCGTTTTGGAGGAGGCGGGCCACGTGATTTGTAATGGCTGGTGTTCGAGAATCGATCGTCTTTATGAGGATTAGTTATGCGGGTATGTGAATCATTTGCATAGAGGAATGATGTTTTTTTTGTGTGTAACAGTGGGTGTTAAATTCATTTTGAGGTTCTTTTAGATTTAAAAATAATTGTTTTTACAATCTATTATGATCCAAGTTTGTGCTAAAGAGTAAGTATAGTCACCGTTAAGATAATTGAAATGTCAGCTAATAGGAATACAAAATTTAATGGTTTGTTTCTACTAGGTACTTGAAAGAAAATATCAGCTGCTACAAAAAAATTATTTTATCCTTTTATTTTTTATCTCGAAGAAGAAACCTGGAAAAAGTTATGGAAAAGGTATAAATAAACAATGCCCATGTGAAAATTATAAAAGTGATAATATTTTAAACAAGGATAGTTTAATTTTTACAGCAAGATGTTATAATAAGTACTCATAACGTGCGTATTAAGTTTTATTAAAAGCTGTTATGTTGAAAAGAATGAAAACAGATTAAAATTTAGGCGTTAGTGAACTAAATAAGGAAATAAATTCTTTGGCGAATTTTAAGAGGTATAAACTGAAAAAAAAGTTTTAAGAAGTCAGTGAAATACACTTAAAGCAGCAGAAATCTGGACTTCCAGTTTTTAGAATTGTCAACTGATTTTAATGGCATTCAGGAGATATGTCTTAAAAAATAATTTATAAATAAGAAGAGTGATAAGAAGCAATATTGATAAGATACTTAACGTCAACTTTCTTGTTCCTTCAAAGTGAAATTGTCTTCTGTAGTTTCCCTTCTCTCGACAGAAGTTCATCAGCTTTTCAGTTACAGATATGAGTGACGAACAAGTAATTAATACTAGTAACCAAAGAGAAACTTTATAAAGTATGGAAAAAAGATACAAATAATACTAAGAAAAGAGAGAATTATAGAAAGTTTAACTTAATATTAAAGAAAATTATAAATAAAGCCAAAGAA
>JAYJLV010034823.1:0-58734 GCA_036873485.1 Torymus texanus
GGGGGGGGGGCGCTTGGTAAATCGATAAATTGCCCCGGCATGTGCGCAAGGTCGAGGCCGGCTGCTGCATGCACTTTACGTAATTGCCGGCGCGAGTACAGTGGCCTCTTGCCCTCCTCCTCCTTCTTCTTCTTCTTCTCCTTCCATCTCTCTACGAAAACGTGATTGTTGTCCGAGTGCAGTGTGCAAGCTGAGATGTAGCGAACAAGAAAAGTTCTCGCTCCTCGCTCGCGTGTGTGACCTTTTGAGGAGAACGTGCGAGGAAAGTGCTGACAACGCGGATGTGTCTATGTTGGGTGAGGAGAGAGGAGAGAGGAAAGGATATGAGGGACGTTGAAAGCTGAGGTTTGAGATTTTAGGTGATGGCTGGTGAATGGGAGGATATTTAATGGATAAAGCTGAGATTTAATTGCTAGAGATTTGTATGTTGTGGAAGAACGAATTGTAGTAATAAAAGAGAATTTTAGGTTCTTTTGGATGGTAAATGCAAAGTCATTTTGAGTAAGCCAACTTTTTAGGTGAATATGTTAATCAAATGAAGGTTTTTCTACTTAAGAATAATATATAATCACGGTATGACGTTTTAAATTAAAAAATTAACAGACATCCAACCATTGATTACCATTTCCAGATACAATAAAACATTGTACCCTTCATATTGATATTCTCAATACCAAGCAACCCTTAACTTTATATACATTTAAAGTTACATCACCGCGTTATTCCAAACGACAACGCATTTGCATACCTCTGGTCTCCATCGATCCTTCGCTTTTGGGCTGATCATCGCTGAGCCTCTGGTGCATCATCGACCTCGGCGACGTCGTCCTGCAATGTTGATGCTGCTGGTGATGATGATGATGAGCCGTCGAACTTGGCTCGGATTTGCTGCCTGGACTATCTTGTGGCTGGTGAGGAAAGTGGAAGTATGGGGTGCGTGACCAGGAAGCTGGGGGTGGACTGCGTACCATGTGCTCGTGCACTTGCTGCAGAGTCAGAGAGTCCGTGTCGCCGAATTCCTGTAGTAATCGATGACGTTGTTTGTTATATTTTGTTCAGTTGGTACTTTGTTTGATATATCGAATTTAATGTATTTAATATTTAATGTTTAGAATTTGGACGTATTACTGTAGTATTTATAGAATTAATGTGTGACGATGCCGTATAGAAGTTTCCGACGAAAATTTCTTTTTATCAACCCTTTCACTGACAAAAGTAACTATAGTAGCCACTTTTTTCCTTGTAAATGTTATTATTGATTCGCCAAAGTAGTCGCGAAATTCGCAATTTTTCAAATATCTATATGTAGTTGCTTAATTCATTCTGATAAATTTTTATACCTAATTATTAACCAGTAATTATTTATAACAAACTGTAGTTCAAAAAGCTATTTTTTTCTAAATAATTCATCAGTCAAAGAATTAACTAACAAATTTTGTATTTATTAAACTGGTGCATCAATACAATTCATATTAAGAGGATATTACGTCTACTGTAGAAATTTCGAGCTTATTGTTTCCACCGTGAAAAGATAGTTTACGATTCCGTGTGATGCCAGCTGGCACTGAGCTTCTGTTAATCTTAAATTTTGTTGTTTTCGATTTTCATCCACTGACTTTTCAGTAATTTAATTTAGTTACATATATATTATTTTTTTTCATTTCACAAAATTCATATAACAGCTATAAAATACTCCAGCCAAATTATTTAAAAACTTTCAAAACCAAATACGCAATTCAACGTTAAACCATTACCAGCTATACAACAACTCTCATCACTCACCTGTGACATGAGTATCGCGTCGTCGGATTCAGATTCCTCGACAGGCTCGATCAGGCTTTCCTTGCTTGCCAGCACCTGAAAACCGCAAAATCATCCACCTCCATCAGTATAATTACACTCCCACACATATACATACACAATAATCCTCTCACTCCATTTTGCGTAACCTTGACCTCGAGCGCGCCTTTTCGGATTCTAATGCACATACACGTATACATACACAGTTGTACACAAGAAAAGTACAACAATAGCCACGCGCGTGACTTTTACGTTTTTCGCGAAATCTGATCGAAACCCTCTTTCAAGGTCTTACTCTCTCTCTCTTGAGCGCGCGTTGCGGTATTAGCTGAACAGTGAGAAAAGGGCTAATCGCGGTGAGGTAAGGCTCAGTAGAGTTTGGATTTCCGGAGGTGGAGGGTAAATCAGAGGATTCGAGGTCGAAGCTGAGAGGAACGAGAAAAGGTTCGATGGATTTGGGTACGAAGGTAAAAGAGGTTGTTTGTAGGTGAGATTATATTCGCTTTGTTAATGCAGCTGTTCGGAGTTTTGATTTTTGTACGAATGGTTATTGGGATGGAAATAGAAATACGCGGTTTGTATGTAGCGTGTGACTGATGGGTTCGTTCGAAGCTTGACTTTGTATTCGCCTTTCGTGCTTCTCTGAATGATAGGATCGAAAAACCGCAATACTAAATATAGAGTGATGCAGAAGCAAAAGTATTTCTGGGATTTTATGAATGGTAAGCGAGATAGTTTATTACCAATGTTTTATTTGGTAAATGGACTGTCTTGAAGTCGAGTCATGAAACATTATCACCTATATTTTTCAAAAAGGCAGTTTTTGCCACACAAACACTCATAACTCAGTTGAAAATTGACCCATAGAAAAATTTATTTTAAAGCTCTATCATTCTATTTAACAATGATTTTGGTTCTATAAGGCTACGAAAATTTCTTGTTGCAAGGGATCAAATCGATAGTAAAAAAATTAATAAAAATACACAATTTTATATTATTGTAGAAGTAATCCAGTACGTATAAAACGAAAAAAAATTGAGATACTCTTTGAAGTATATTAAAATAAATTTTGAATAAATCTGATTCTTCAATTTATAGTTCCTGAAATATTTAACTCTATATATATCCGATTTTTTTTTAAATGAAATAACACTTTTCAAAGCTAGAGCATATAACATTAGTTTTCTATCATATACATTGAGAAACCTTACGTTACAACAAATCTCATATTCCTATTAAAATTTACATAATTAAATGTGACATTACATATTATACTTATATATTACAAAACTCATCTCATCGACAAGGACATCCTCCCCCGCACTGCAACCCTCGCAGTAATTCCGCGCCACCGCCAATCTCCTTACATCTTTCAAGCCCGATCAAGAGAGAGAGGGAGAGAGCGTAATTGCCATTACCTCATTCTCTTAAAATAAAAAAAAAAAAGAAGAAAAGGAATAAAGAAGGGGAAGAAGCCCCTCGAAAGCCTCTCGTCGAAGCGGAATAATCCCAACCCGAGATAACGAATCAATGCAATTACATCGTACAGCCAATGCTGTAGGAAGGGGAAGAAGAAGAGTAGGAAGTACTGCTGCTGCTGACTGCACAAAAAGACTGCACACGGGTTACGAAAAAAGGGCCTTGCAGACGACGGAACAATGCGGAGTATAGCGACGGCTGCACGCGTCTTTGGCAACGATCATGCGAGGGTAAGAAGGAGAGGTTGACCCGATTTTTATATTCGGTAGGTGGTGGGGAAGTTCGCGAGGAAAAGTTTCTTTTTTGGATTTGAGAGGGAATTGAGTTTTCAGGAGGTATCAAGAGGTACTTTTCAATCAGAAGTGCATTGTATAAGATAAGGGAGTGGCTGTGAAAGGGGTTTAAGAGAAAAGTTGAAGCAGTGCGGATTGTATAAATTATGGTGATTACTGGGGTAAGCAGGTAATATTTTTTCGTAATGATTTTGTAAAGGAATTTATAGAGGTTAGAGTAGAAATTTATCAAGAGAGATTAATGGATACGCGAGGGTTGGAATTTTAGCTGATATTCAGTGTTGACAGATTCTGTAACAATGTTGGAATTTCATGAAAAAAAATATCTATAAAATTCAATATAATAAGAAACATGACACATTTTATATCAACGACACTATGCATACACGTAACAAAAGTTCAATACCAAGCTAACAAAAGCTCCACCGAATTCGTGAATTCATCCGCGAAAAAGCGAGGTTCCCGCAGTAACCCAGATAACCCGCTGAATTTGCATTAATTACCCGTAAAAAAAGACCGCGTTACTACCACGTATAATACCGAAAATTACCAACACATGATACGGTTATAATACCCACCCATGTAACATTATAACTGAACCAATTACTCTACCAAACTTTCTGAAATGCAAATCGACTCGACAGCTAGACCACAGACCTCCTGTACTACATTATCATCCATACTCTACCTGTAAATACACTTTCTCTCTCCCCCTCCACATACACACACACACACACACACCTCATAAAACTATCCCCTTGTACAAGCCTCTACATGCTGAATTTACATGCCTATATGCCCGCGTAACAACAACAACAACAACACGAGAAGCATCAGCCATCTACGCGCACAGTCGCCTAAAGCCAATTACGTCGAACGTATAGGTAGGCTCGCTCACGTCCTCGTCATCGGCTAATGGCATTTATGATACCGTCGTGGCATTAAGCTCCCACGCGGTTGCATCGAAGACGACAATGGGAGAGAGAGAGAGAGAGAGAGAGTATATACGATGTGGAAGAGGAGGAGGCAGTGGTAGCGGAGGATTATGCGGAGGGCTGAATGGGAAAGGATTAGCACGGCCGTAACCCGATTTCCATTCGCGCGCAGTTGTGCGCGGCACACTATGAGTATTGTATCAGTGTCTTCAAGCGAGGATTTTTTTTTTTTTGTAGGTGACAGAACGAATGGGCGAATTAGATAATGGAAACGGTGGAAGGGTAGAAGAGAGAGAGAAAAAGATGTGATTTAGATGGGTGAAGTTTTTTTTCAGGGGTTAATAAAGGAGAGAGTGAGAGAGAGAGAGTGAGGCAAAAAGTCGATTTATCACGGTCTCTTGGGCTTCATTCGCTTTTTCTAAAAGACGCCTTGGATTAAGAGTAGAACAAAAGGTAGTATATGAGTAGGAACGATGATATTATAAGCTAAATAAGTTTTTTAGTTTTTTTTTTTAATCTAATAGACAACAAGAACACCATTAAAAGACGCGTATTGTATACCGAGTAAATATATATATAAAGCAATAACGTGAACCTCGGATATTCACTTTTCACTTGCTATATTCTCTTTTAATCTAATATTTGCCATATATTGATTTCGAGCCAATATATTCCCATGTAGACGTCAGGGCTAATGCACACAGGCGCCGATGTTCCGATTATACTGTCGTTGCTTCTCAAATGCGGTAACAACGGGCTAGATCGAACTTAAAGGCGAAGGCTTTTGAAATTTAATGTTTCGCGTATATATATAAAATAGTGTAATCTGAGAGTGATAATAATATATAAAAGGGAAATATGAGTCGTACAGGTTTTACTGTATTTTTACTACCAATAAAAATTAGGAGGACAATAAAGTTTAAGGTAATTTTATTTCTTTTTCGCATAAACCTATATACTTATGTAAGCTTTATAAAATATTAATATCTCCAATAAACATTTCCTATCTTTCTACCTACTTCTTCCACAAAATTCAAAATTTTAAAATTCTTTTATTTCAATTTATAACAAAATACATACAGACGACCAACCATCGAATAAAAAAAAAAATTATAACCATGTAACTTCCACCACACCGTATACAACATATCAACTCACCTGCAAGAACGGATTGTCCTGTCTACTAAGCCTAAGCGCTTCCATATCCTGGTCGATGTTACGAGTGCGTCCAGGCGTAAGGGTAAGTATCGAATGGGACGGTGAACTGGCCTGCCTGCAGGCCACCATCACATCCGCAACGCTTAACGTCGACGGTATCCTCGATACACTCGACGACGTAGCCATTGTCGTCCCATCGTCCATGCTGCTACTGTTGCTACTGCCTCCGTTGGGTGGCCGTGACGAAGTATGCCGGCAGCCGACCGCTGTAAAGATGAAGAGAATCGATGGTTAGTGGGTGGTGTGAAGAATAGGTGATAGGTGTAGTTGTAGATGGTTTTAATATAGTTGTCAACTAGTCAGGTTGATTAATGATATAATGTATTTTTTTGGTGGGACTGATATATTTATACAGAGATTTGTGACAAAAGTTTATTAAAGCCAAACAATATATGAAAAGTATCAAAAAACAATAAGAAATACTTTTTCTCTATAATATACATAAGAATTTTTTCATACATAAATAAATGCATTTTTACTTTTTATGTTTAAAAAGGTTAATATTACACTCCTTCTATTTACTCCGCAATCCCTAGTATTTCATTCACCATTGACAACTTCATTTCTTTTACTTTAAAAATATATACTTTTTCTTTTTCTATATATACTCCAGAATACATTCCAAATATAGGAAAAGTCACGCCACGTGTTTTATCTCCTCCGCAAAGCTCGGATTCGAAAAAATTTCCATTTTCAGCTGTCTAGCTGTATACATATGCCATTTGAAGCCGACATATATATGTACATACATATTGCAAAAAATCGATAGAGCAGATTGTATATCGGGTAGACCGAGACGCAGGAAAAAAAGTTGGATCGATGAGAAGTGCGTGGGCGTGAGTGTGTGTGTGTGTGGAGGTGAGGAAGAGTTGAGGTGATTAGACCGAGACACCCCCAGGTGTATGGATGCGTTTGTTTGAGCAAGGTTGAGTACTCAATCATTAGGAGTAGTTACAGAGATAATTGTGTTTGATAAAAAGTGAATTGAACGTTGTCTGCGTTTTATGTTGAATAAGGAGGATGTCGGTTTGTAATAGGTTTCCTTGCACTTTCGTCTAACTAAAAACGTTGTTGTAAAGGGTACGTCCACGTTGTTCATCAATTCAAACAACGGTCTTTTCATTCAAAGTTTCCAAATCTTTGTCGCTTTTGTAAATTCCAATCGATATAATATGCATTTTCACATTCCTTTACTACAATGAACAAGTACATATCGTCTGTTCCTTCGAAGACTAGCACAGCTCAAAAAAGCCTATTCGAGAACTAATAAATTTATCCAAGATCAGATAAACTTCCTTGGTGGAAATCCAAAATGTTTTCTACCTATTAAATGGTCATTTAAATTAGGGACTAGCCATAAAATGGTCATTTCGGTTATCTAGTTTTTAGCCCCCGATGAAACGCTTTTTCTCCTAATATTCGAACATTTAATAGATTGAAAAATAGAATGAGTTTATCAAAGATTTGCACAAGCTAGTTCTTATCTATTTAAGAAGTATTGCAGTGGGTCAGTTTTTTAGTGAATAAATGACCAGTAAAAGTCTTACTATAATGAAGAAGAGTGAGAGAGACAGAAAATAATGACAATAAAGACAGTTTTTGAAATATCTATGAAAGGACTATAGTAAATGCTTTTTTGACCTTCGTATGTTGCTTATATTTTAGTATGCTATCAGTTAAAGTTGGATACCTTCAAATTTAATGTAAAATTCTTTAAAAAAATTAAAAAGAAAATGTCATTCTAGTTCCAATCTATTAAATGTGAGAATAATAGGAGAAAAAGCGTTTTATCGCAAGCAATTAACTGGCCATTTTTCCTATCCGTTTACTAGAATTCTGGCCATTTCGCGATAGACGAATTTCTACCAGGGTTACAATATACGAATTATACCTCAAGTTAATATCGAGTCCTAGACGAATTTATTTTACTCTGATGCTTTAAAATGGCAAATGAAAATAGGACAGTTTTTTGAGTTGTACTAGTCTTCGTCGGAACCGACGATATATATTCCCTCTTTCCACCCACCAACATCGATACCAAAATCTCTCCAAAATTCAACCGTAAACCACGACCACCCACCTCGTATAAAACGCGCATCATCCGAGTAATTTCGTTCGCCTTTACCCGTCACCACCCGACACCCAAGTACCTTAACGTACCGCCACTTGGCCGCGGCCCTCTAGCCTATCGACCGTAACACGAGACCCAGCTTAATCCTCCTCCTCCTCTTTCTCCTCTCTTGTATGCTTCGGTCCGATTGAAATGTCGCCTTGTTCGCTGAAAGGCGTACTTGTATACGAATCGATGCTAATGTATTATGCGCAAGTTAGAGAGAGAGAAAGAGAGAGAGAGAGCGAGAATGATCATCTTCAATAGATCCGCTTGATTATGCACTCACGTGGTGTGAGAGAGTGAGGGATAATCGATGTGCCGAATAAGAGCTGCGCTAATGGCTTTCGGATAGGTACGAGGGCGCGGTCGGATGGGTTGAGTATAAGTTGCGAGCGAGGCTGAGGTGAATCGTGGGTGGCTGATGGTGACGACGTGGTTTTAGTGAATAATGCGAGGTTGTGGTATGTACGTGTATTATTGCTTTATGGAGGTAAAAGAGAATAAAGCATCGTACAAGATGGTGTATCTATTAAAGGTTCGTTCTCTTTTATTTATGATTGAGGTATCAAGAATTTTTCTTGTATTAGAAGAGGTACAATTTAATTTTCTGTAACAGACAGATTAATCTTCTATGCATCATCTTCTTGAATCAATTTCTTTTTCTAAGTATATAAAATATATAATTGTCGAGCGTGAAGGATATCAGAGCTTTAATATCGCATATAATGACATTAGTTTCGTTGTTTCTGTAAAAACGAACCAAAATTTTATTTTATATAATACACTTTATATACAATAAAACTCGGATAAACCCACTCGAACAATCATATTACACAAGCGAAACCCAATTAACCCAACTCTTCTAGCAAATTACTATCCTCCAGCGAATAACAAAAAAAAGGAACGCAATCTCAGCTGCCCACGCGACCTCCTACGATACAATATCTTTCTTTTCTCTTAGGACTCACATATGTTCGGCCGTACGAATA
The DNA here is from genome assembly GCA_036873485.1 of Torymus texanus. Taxonomy (NCBI): domain Eukaryota; kingdom Metazoa; phylum Arthropoda; class Insecta; order Hymenoptera; family Torymidae; genus Torymus; species Torymus texanus. The sequence continues at coordinate 8,828 of JAYJLV010034823.1, forward strand.
AAGCACGTGTGTACACGTGCGTGAATTATTGTTCTAACATACCTAAAACTTTCACACTCGTAGCTGCTGCATTGGCTCATTGAACTTTTACGACAACGGCGGTGTGATTACGTTTTAAAAGGCTAAAAAGTAAGGAGAACAGCGTGTTAAGTCACTACGGTCATGTAGATATAGTGCGCTGTTACGGAAATTATTCAACGGGATTGGGATTGCAAGGATTTGGTGTACCGTCGAGGGATGAAATTCTCGTAAATTTTATGATTCGAAGCTTTATGTTTATTGTTTATTCATTCGCTACTACTATACATATACAACAATTCTGATTAAATTTTCAATCACTGACGCATACTAGTTACGCACCACAATCCTATCAATATTATCATCTATATAGTAAAACCTTCCACTACATCACAATTTTACGAAACATTACGCAACTCTCACCTACCTACCCTACCACCACTACTGTTGAGATTTCGCGAATTCCTTGCGTGATTCACATCATTCCACTGCGTGTTTTTTGCACGTCTCCACCTACAGGACATACGTTGCACATCGCGTGCGATATCGTGGAATTATTCATCGCTCGATTACGGGGAAAAAGGGAAGCAATTTATCCTCGTGTATGCTGCGACGTCGCAACATTGACCTCACAACGTCGAAGGTCGCTAAAGGTGTGTATGTGTGTGTATGTATATATGTATTTTATTAATAAAACGTGCAACACGCCGTAGGATTGTTTTCATTTGCATGGCAATGCTCAGGACAATTCTTTGATGGTATTGCGAAGGAAGATGTAAACGCAAGCTATTTCCTTTCTTTTTTTATCAAAGAAACCGTTGAAATATATATATGTATATACACACACATACAATGTATGTACAATTCGCATCGGATATTATAGATCGTATAACGGCAATTCTGATGTACATCGCGAATTGCTACATATATATAATATACCGCGCAGTTCCCATTACATTATTATTACCTCAACCGCGAAATTTCCGAGCGCGTCCGCGTTATTGTATAGCTATATATACGTGTATATACCTGCGCTTTATTAAAATTTCGCGTTACGCTTTGTCGCGTACAAAAGGTAAAATCCCTTCCGGCTCTCTTTACGTGCGTTATTAAAAGCGCCACGTAGAATGGTACAATCAAACGCATCGACCGCTAGCGCGATGTAAAATGCTTATGTAATTAACGCGTATTGTTATAAGGATTATTTTTATCGCCGCGTCGGTGTGGGCGCATATTCCGCATGAAATGTTATTATAAGTATAAATGAGTTGACATTTGCATTTTAGCATGCTGTTAAATCAATTTTTCCTTCTACATTGTTGGTATACGATCATGAAAGTCAAAAATATCCTTTACACATTTCAACTTATCATCGAATCTTAATGTATTCATCAGACTCTTTATGTATATACATATATACAGACCTCGATCGTATCAATTCCAATCGACGCTGTGGTACCACTACTACCATCATCGGGTCATCTTCCGTCCCGCGTGTACGTACACGCGACGTCGATATAAATATTTGACGACCCTGATGCTGCTGCTGGTCCGATGAATATTCGTCAGTTACCACGATAGTGGCCTATACTAGCAATCCACGAAACGAACGGCCCCTCAATTAACGTTATTAAGCGCGTGGGTATATTTATACGCACGCGGGGTTGCTCGCGACCTTCGCCTTTCATATATATATATATATACGTATAATACTTGAGTGAACCCTCTAATTAACTCTGCATTAATTTATATTCGTAGGGATTGTAGTACATGAATTTATTCAATCGTTCCTCACGAGATAACAGGATAAACGCATTCGTGTACACTCGTACTATCGTAGTCGAAGGAATAATTGTGCAAGTACCGGAATATCCATGTATGTTATTAGTTACGCTACTTGAAAGCGTATGCGACGGTGGAACGGCTAAATTTATTGGGAAATATTTTATTTGCGTGATTAAGCGTGGCGGCAATAGTACGTAGTATATATGGCAAAGCTGTAATTTTCGGTTATATAAGTACGCATGTCTGGGAAAATTTTCAAGCGGAAGTCGAACATGGTGATTAAGGATCGAAGGTGCGTGTTAAAATATTGTCGGAGAATTTGTGGGTCTAGGATAGTTGGTTCTCGTTTATCGAGGTAAACCGTAAATAAATAGAATAATTTGAATCTTAAAAAAGAAGTAGAATTACAGAATACGTATATACGTAAAAAGAAGGTAAAGTGCGAAATCGTTAAACCAATAATCGATTTCGACTTTTACTTATACAAATTAACCTTAATTGAGACGTTGAGGTTCGAGAAAATTGAATAAAAAGGCTTCGTCATATATTAATCTCTCTTGTTATATACGTTAATGAGGCGAATTTAATGTACGAAAAAACGCACTGATTAAATCTCATAGAACTCAAAATTAAACTACTTACGCGTTGCATTTTAATTACACAATACATTAACGCATAATATAACGTATATGCAAATCGTAACGACGAATCGTCCCTTCGAAATTCATATATAACGTCATCAACTCTCCTCCTCTCGCAAAATCAAATCCCACCGCAAATTAATATTCACCCGCACCGCGTCTAATAATAGTCCCTTGAATTCTCGCTTCTCGTAACTCGATCACTGCGTTCTCTCTCTATATATACCTACGCAAGTTTTTTACTCTCTCTCTCTCTCTCTCTCTCTCTCTCTCTTTCCTAACCATGCGGCAACTTAATTTTTGCTCTTCGCCCTCGGGGCTCGTCAAACATTTAGACCGACCCCTGACGCAATTATACGCGGCTCGACGCGGTAAAAGAAGAAACATAACGTGTATACATATATACCAGTTATAAAAAGTTCAACGCGACAGTATATATAGTTATAGCAATTCAGGGCGAGGCGCGTCGTGTATATTTCGCGCCTGCAATGGTTACGCAAGCTCGAATCTTTTTGTATCGTACAAGTGCCGAAAATATACATACATGTGTGAGAAAAAGAACATAAATATACATGCGGTCGCTCGATTTCACGGATATTGGAGACTGTTCCGATGGCTTCTACATTGGCAAGCGAATTCTTCGGCACGTGTCGGACCTACATTAAATACTCTATCTCTGTATACATATATATTTGGCAAATGGAAAAATAAATTGAAAAACAAAAAATAAGAATATTACCCACACTTTTTCACCTGTTTAATGTTTACTCGACCAGAGCTTGCAATACGCGGGATCGGATAAATGATTAAAAAAGATGAATTCCCGTGTGGAAAAGCTCATAACAAACGAGTGAACGTCGCGTATATAACGAGTGAAAAATAAAAACCAATCGTTCGCGTGCGTTTGTATATGTGTGTGCATTCGGACAAACATCGAGAGATGGCCGGTCAGACTCGAAATTGAAATAATTGGACTTTTAACACTCGAGAGGGATGAAAAAAAAAACGCAGTCGTTTCATCCTCTGTGGATGAGTTTGGCCATATATTGTGATGTAAACATGGTTTAATTTCGCGTGTGGTAAATTTTCTATTTTAAAGTAGGCATAGTGGTTTAATTTCATGAAGCTTTGGTATCATTTATTCTCGGTAGGCGTAATTGGAAAAAGGATTCAACTCCCGCAAGTGCCGGAAGCTTTACAAGAAAATCGATTAGGGCAATTGCGGAGCATGCAGTGTCACTGAATCTAGTCGTATCTAATACTTACATCGTGTAAATGACAAACCTATCCATCCATATATATACATATATTTTACACATTGTTTCTTCTGAATTCATCACGCGTGTGTAACCATACACTAAGAAGAATTTCAGACAATTGCTAAGCATAATTACCATTTATGACTTAATTACTTCTAATTTCCACCATCGTCATGACCAATATACATAAAAAAACAGAAAATTCCATCCTCTTACAATCACCTGGACTATCAACCCTCTCAGCTACCGCCTCCTGTTGGCACCTCGGCTGTGCAGCCTCATCGTCAAGCCTTAAACCCGCAGCTAGACAATCACAACGTCGACGAGACTTGAAGAGACTCGCCAGGAAGGCTAGACTCTTGCGTCGGAGTCGTTCGCGTTTGTCGCTACTCCTAGGGCTGCTGTTAGCACTGTTACTACCATTGCCACTGACGACTTTGTCGGTAGGGTCGGATGTCGTCTGCTGCTGTTGGACCATCATTGCGCGAGCTCGCTGGGCCCAGATGGAAATACGCATCGCGGTGCGGAATCACCGAGTAGCGACTGTGTAGGGCGAAGGGTAGGGTTAGTTTGAGGGGTTGGTGGTTGGTTTGAGATACTTTGGTTTGGCTGTGTGGTTTGTTGTTGTTTATATTTACTTTGTGAGGTAGACAGGCCGACCTTATAAATATTCATGAATATACTTTTTTTAAGGTCACTTTTGTTTCATCAACGATAAAATAATGTATTTGAATTAACGAATGTAATTGATTATACATTTTCCTTTGACTTCTACAATCAACATCGTATCGTTCGAATGTTTTTTAAACTGGAGTAATTACTGTATTATTTAGCTGTATAAGATAATCGAGCGTCATAAAAATGTGGATCGCACACGTGATTATTATCGTTTTTATGAAATATGGGGAATTTAGATTTAGACGCGGATAAGAGGATACATACATTGCGCATAAAGTAGTAAAACAGCTTATTATTCACGGAAATGTGTCACATTTTAGATATTAACTTTTTATCTATCACACCTATATATATATATATATATATATATATATATATAAATTTAATATAAATGCGTATTTCAAATTAGCATTTGCATATATTAAATTATTTAAATGTCAGATATTTGAATGAGAATAACGAATAAAATTCACAGCGCTTGATTGGCAATTTTAAAGTCAAAAAAGTAGTCGCTCTTTCTCGGGTTTATAATTAAACGAAGTGAAAAGATATGTAAACGCGGATAAGATTTGAATTCTGTAAAAAGGAAACTTTTAACTTATTCCTATGCGCAAGTAGTAATCTATATATATATATATATAAACACCTTAAAATTTTTGTGGAAAAATTCCGACTACAAAATTTATTAAGAAAATGAATAGCAAATGACATTCTCAGTACCGCATAGCACATAAAAAGAAAGCCAACCGCGTGTCGTTGGCAAGGGAGAGAAAAAAAAAAGTTAATTGCGTTTCAAAACAACACTTTAACCGCCATTAAGTACTTTCACGTCGTCCTAGCACGCCATCCACGCTTCGTCATGAAACAGCCGCATAAATTTAATTTTTCAAATTCCCACTATATATACACTTTCACCTCGTCAACTTCCATAATAACTCTACCTTACATTCTCGGAAAATATTTCCACTTTTACACCTTCATTTACTTAATCACCCACGGTTCCAATCAAACAACACATAAACTTTACAACAACCACGTTATACTACAAAATTCCACCAACATCTATTGTCCGCCCCCGCACGATTGAAAAATGAACCAAGTTTTAATGAAACCCCCCAGTCCACATGAATATATAAGACACGCTGGAAGAATGCTCAAAGCGGTAACGCGAGGAAATGCGAATTGTACAAGAGAGGGAGAGAGAGGAGAAAAGTTCCGAGGGAAGCAAGCACTCTCCTAATCCCTCTCCCGTTGACGTCATGCTTCATTCATTACAAACTTCTGGCTTCTCTCCATTTTCGCGCGCCGGTGCACGCGCCCTTGCGATATCTGAACTCGTTTAATTTATGCGAGAAACTGAATATGACGTACGAATTTCAATCCCAGCTGCGTTGAGGAAAAGTTTATAATGCTCGAGAGTTTAGCGCTCGAATGGTGCTGTTTTAGAGTTGGTGTGACTTTTTCAAAGTTAGGTTGTATGTAACTGTTATCGATGGTTAATATTCGATAGTTTATTTTATACGCGCGGCGACAGGTATAAAACTGTATATAATTATCGTGTATTAAGAAGTTAGGGCTGACAGTATATTGACAATATATATTGACAAGGACGACACGTGGCGTTGAATATATATATATACATCGACAACATAATATGTGCAAAATATATTCCAGAACCGTATTGCTCATATATTTCACTCATATATATATATACATAGCCCATGGTTCAACAATAGTTTATATACATTGCCTATATATATATTTCGCACATAGGTTATATTATCCGCACTAACTTTGTTTATCACGTCGTATAACGAGTTCGCACGGTTTGAAATTATATTTTCTCTATAATACACTTAAAAACAGCTTCTAAATTCACGCGTAAACTTCACTGTATTATATACGCGTGCATTGTGTTCGCAACTCTGTATTAAAAATTGATCGAACCGCGTAACACACAACAATACCTTGCAACAACTTTCAATACACCTCCTGTAAAATTGACACTTCCCATTCACTTCAACTTCAAGTAACAATTTTATCGCGCCTTGTGCCTCCACTTCCTATATATTTACCTTCGCTCGTAAATTCCCAAAGCTCGCACGTACATAAAACCCAAAGCCCATCGTTTCCTATATAAACCATCGTTATAACCCTACATAACCACTGTAATACACCACAACAGCCAACCCAAAGTATTACCACCTATCATACCAAAAAAGAAAAAAAAAAAAAACGTACCCCAACCAGGGATCATCTTGGATGTAACTCTAGTACAGCCATATAGACAACACCACACTTTTTAACAGGAACACTACTACCACTGAGGTCAAAATCGTACTGAATTAATCCGCACGTGTCGCTTCGCCGGCGCCGTGGCTGCTACTACTACAGCAGGTACGGGTAACTTGACTCGCGAGGGTGTGTATATGGATAACGTTTTTTTTCTTCCCTCCTCCGCGCGCGCACAACGCCGCGACGTTCCCCTACTACTACTCTACTCGTGCGGAGAGCGCCGGCGCGTGAGAGAGAGTAGATATATATGTATATAGTAGCGTGTGGGGGTCGAGTATCAGGCTGCGTTCACATGGATAAGGGAGTGATATGATGGTGTGAAATTTGAATTTTTAGGGTGTTATTGTTGTTGGTGTTGTTGTTGTTGGGCGAGGGAGGGAATAAATGGTTGGTGGGAAAAGTTGGAGAATATTAATTGTATTGTTAATGCGAAGCTGAGGAATCAAGTGGAAAATTATTATTCTGCAATGTTAAAGGAAAAACCAAAAAGTTTATTTTTTTTTTTTTTCAAATGTCTATGTTTTCATGTGTTCTGTCCATGTAACATGATAATTGTTCTATAAATGGTGTATACAGAAACTCTAGGAATTTTGCTATTTTTCGTATAGTTGTAGTGTACAATATTGCAAGGAATTTCGAAATATAACACGACGCATGAAATTGCATAGCAAACATTTTTGCGAAATTGTCTCAGCGAAACTTTCTTTTCACTATGCGCGAAGAAGCAAAGGCGCGCGGCGTCGTATTTGCATTGAGTCTGCGATGCAAAATTTTTCGAGACTCTCGCGTATAAAAGAAAAATACATACAAAGTATATAGTTTTGCTCTCTTCAAAGGTAACTTTCAGCTATAGCGAAAGTAAATACACGGCGTGGCAACGTGGTGTTTAATCAGACGTGGATTTTAAAAATGCTTTTCAGCTAGTTTTTCCCAGTCGGTGAGAAAAAAAAGTTGTGGATTAATTGGAACCGTAAAGGTATTTTCGAGCATACCGTGATTTTAATTGGTTGTAATTAAAAAATATTCGCTTATCGAGCACATTATGCACGACGTGTTTACTTTTTAAGTAATCTTTAACGATATTTACAAAAAAATTCTCTTGTACACTCTACACTATTTATTACACTAATATGTTTACCAATGTTTATCCAATATTAGCATTCAACGTCACGTAGACCAACAACATCAGCCATTAACCAAAATCTTCTGCATGTCTACGCTTTTAACCTCATTACCAGCATAATTTTTACCGTTAATTACGAAAATTCCCAACAACCATATAATACCACGCTCCGCAAAATTTCCCTCTCGGCAATAAAAGCCTTTATGCGTATACACGCCCCGTGTCTACTCGTCCTCACTGCGCCTTTGTCAACAGTGTATATAGCGTATGTATATATACATATATATATACACGGGCTTATTGTGTAATAACAAATCATCGGCAAGGTTTACCACCGCCTATTAATTTTCACGATCATTGCTCACGCGTACACTGCTTGCCATCATCCCAATTTCACGCTATACGCGTAATCCACGCGAAGTGTACAATACTCGAGTGTATAATGTATACCAGCGTGTGTAGGTTGCATTTTAGAAAGATTTCGCTGGCGTTTTTGTACGCGAGAGATTTAATATTTTATACTTCTTCGTGCTCACTAAGGCCAATATATTTTAGTTACCCGTACGAGAACGACTCTCTCACGTCATTTTCAGATAACAAAACAGTCCATTTGAACTTTTCTCGCCGGGTACTGCGAAAACTTGGAACGGTTAAAACTTTCGCGACAGAGAGAGAGAGAGAGAGAGAGAGATATTTGCTCCATCATGTGAAATAGTCCGCTGCCATCGTGCATTGCCACGCGAAAATCTCTTAAAGGAGATTGCGAGAAATAATATTCGTCAGCGTTTTTACACCAACTTTACTTCTTCTCTTTCTTCTTCCTTGTCTGCGTGTGATGCCTTTGTGTATATACCATCGTGTGAAAAAGTATCGCAATTTTATACATCAACGCATCTCGTGTGAGTTTCTTTACTCAGACGCGAGAATCCGAAAATTGAACTTTTTTCCGTTCTCGTGAAAAGGGAGAGATCGTCTTTGCTTATACGTCGAGTCGATGATGTGTATATCGAATGTGTCTGACCCGATCTAAGCATTTTCTACTGAACGCGGTGGTCGCGCGCAGACGCACTTCTCATGTAAATTTATGAGCTTAGGTAAAGGCTTTTTCGACCTTTTCTGTTTTAAAGGGGCGCTCGACAGTTAAAGGGGAAAGGATATCGATAAGGTGAACGATTGATCGTGTAGTAGAAGAAGAGTACATATTTTTTAATACTTTTCTTTTTAATAATTGATATATTGTATGTTGATTTGAAAGAAGGAAATGAATATTAGGAGTGGTGAGAAAATTCAACGAAACTGTCGCAGGTTTCTTAAAGCTACTTTTGGAAAATAATGTTTCAAAATGCATTAATTATATTCAATAAATATTAAGAACGAAAGATAAAATTATATACCAGGTAAAATTATTAAAAAGTTTAATAATATTCTTTTAATCTTGAATTAATCTGCGCAAAAATAGAAAATCCTGATAAGTGTAATTAGAATAATTAGAAGGATATAAGCAAGCTGCGCGCTTGCGCTCGGAATGAAAAGCATCTCTTCTCTTGTGTCCAAGGGTTTCTTTAGCGTTACAGACTTTAAAAATAGAAAAAACTTTTCTTAAATGAGAAATTTACAATGCAGAATGTTACCAAAAACAAGCAACTTGAAATTTTCTTTTGAGAAAAGTTATTTTTCATACATTAACATTTAGCTTTACGTTAAAAAACGTAATTTTCGAAAAATATTATTAAACATATTTTTGAAAAGTTATTTATTTTAAGCAATTACTATACGAACATGACAATTGTCATACATTATTTTTACAAACACATTGACATTGAAAATTAATAATTAAAGCTATTTTTACACAAGAATTCTCTAGAGTACATCCACTTAAGTTCGTCCTTAAGCAGATAGCCACCAGGTATATTTTTATGCCCTCCCCGCAACTAAATGATTTTTTAAACTTATCGTCGACATATTTCAACTCACATGTTTCCAGACAATTATCGTGCGACCTGGATATTTACCTTTGAAATTGCAATGTCTAAAAAGATACATGATGTCGATTTGCGAAAAATTGCTACGAATTTCGTAGAGTTTCTTTTTCCCTTGAATTGCAGAAAATATTTCTCATTCTCGCTACGAAAAATATGACTATAATCATTTCTGCTCGTGTATTATCTTCGATATTTTGGATAAAACTATCAAAGTTTCATTAGAACAGTTTCTCATAATAATTTTATGCGTAATATATCGGGTAGAAGTTTGCTTACCTCGTCCCAGTTAATTGCATTCCCCGCAGCGCTCAAAATGTGCTGCTAATCGTTGATTAGGAAACTTTCAAATTCTATCAAGTTATTAAATTCTATTAAACTGTCAGTCAAACTTCTTCCGCGGCGTCGTTCATAACAATAAGAAAGTTATTAATTAAAGTATGAACATAGTAAGCTAAAGTCACAATGCCTCGATGATTACGTTTAATTCAATTCATTCATTATCACATATTAATTTTGTTATTACACTTCTTCTCTAAAATATCCTTAAAAAGCCTTCAACTTTATCCCCTATATGCAAATCACTCTACTACTTAGCAATTGAATTAAACTACTTTAATATCAAAAGCAACATATCACATCTATACCCAAACAAAAGAAACCAATAAAATTGTACCTCCTACTTTTCTATATCCCTTAACGTCTCTTACTTATCCCATTCACAACCATTGACCTCCCATCAACAAATTACACTCCGTAAAAAAAAAACCTTCTATTCTCCTAATCAGTCGCCCCTCCCAATACAATCACACTCCCCTCGTCGCATGACTCATCAGCTTCACTACAGCAATGTGAACAGCCCCTAACTCGTCTCCTCCCACAGTCGTTTGTTTTCCCTCTCTCTCAAGGCACAAGGATCGAAGCGCACGCGGTGACAACGTCGGCAGCGCCACGTTTTAAGGCGGATTTGCATTTGATAAAGCGCGGCTGATTAGAGTGTGCCTGTGGCTGGAATGCGTAATGTGTCGAGTCCCTCGAGTGCGTTTTCGCGTGTGTTGGTATTATATGTAGATGTGTATGTATGTATACGTATATATACAGAGACGGGAGAAAGATTGAATGTAACGTGATTTGTTGTGGAATAGTGAGAGTCGATGAGGTGATTGTTGGGATGGTTTTAGTTATCGAGGGGTGATTTATCGAGGTCGAAGAGTGGATTGGTTGGTTTAGTTTCAGGCTTTTAGTAGAGGAGGAAAGGAATAATGGCAGTTGAGTAGTAAAAGGTGGGATTGTTCAGACAAATGTGATGAATCGCAGTGAAATTTCTTTTGACGTGTGTATATATACGTTAATTAATACCCGGGAAAGAAATAGAAAGTTGAAAACAAAGATCTTACAAAGGAAACGACAATCAAACTAATCCTTTCGACTTTGGAAAACTTTTACAAACAGCCTTGACATTTTTCCTATCTACACCTACACATAATGATACCTTCATCTGACAATTTTCATCATCCTCACTGGCCAACAAATTACACTACGTTTACATACATATATATATATATATATATATATATATGTGTGTGCTATTCTTGATTAATAGCAACGATGCTACGTCGACACGTGCTGCAAAAACGGGTAATAGCCGTGATGCAAGGGTGTGCGGAAATGGTTTACGAGGCTCGAAAACCAGTGATTTCATCGTTTCCAACGATAAACTGACGCTATACGCGTTCCGTTGCTAACGCGCAAGAGTATACGAGAGCGAGTTACGGAACTGTGTCACAGAGAGGTGACGAATGGGTCGAAATGTCGTTACCGAGAGCACGAACTGTCCTTGTATATATATATCGTTGTTGCTAAGTACGGCTGTTTGGGCGGAAAGTAGCAGTCGATTTGAATTTACGTCGTTATTGGGAACCTGATAAGCTGAGAAATTGATGTTCATTCGATTTGGCAAAGAAGTCGTGTGTGCACGTGGTTCTTATGAAACGAGATTCGCTACGTTCTTATTATTTTTTTTTGTTAGGTTTCACCAATATATCGACGTTTTTGATTTAAAGCATTATAACGACAGGATAAAGATTCTAAGTGAAAATAAAATATAAATCTCTCTGACGTATTTTTATTTAAATTGGAGTAGTTACCTTATGACGCGTGTTTCAGTATATATAGATAAATCTAAAAAGAAACATCAGTGGGCAATGTAAAAAAAGAATCATATACCAGCAAAAACAGTTCGGCTCGCAACGATTACCGCTTATATTTACAATTCAATATATATCAAGGAAAACGTCGAATCTAAAACATACACATTTGTTACGTAAACGTGTGTGTGTGTGTGTGTGTGTGTATATATATATATATATATATATATATACACACCTCAGGTTTCCTTTTTCAATAATAAGAGAATACTAAAGATTTTACATGCGAGCCTACGAGAAACTTTCCCCCCTTATAAGAACCCAAAACAATACGAGCTTTTATTTTTCGACTCTCTATACGAACCACGCGACTACTTCCTATATACCCCCAACCTTTCATTTCCTCCCTCGCTATCCGTAAATCCTACACATCCGAAAATATTCATCAAAAAAAAAAGAAGCCTCGCTTGCGTCATCGTCCCAGAACTACTCGTACACATGGGTGGCGTCTACGTGTATCGTTTTATCGCGAGAAAAGAACGAAAAGCACCGTCCCAACGGATGAAAAGTAGATTTGTCACGCGCAGCTAATCCCTGATGCGACTGTTTGCGAAAAATTACGATGACGGGGGTGGATGCTAAGAGAAAGGAAAGAGAGCAAAAAGGGCCACGTGTTGCTGTTATATACCAGTGGTATATACGAACGCTGGTCATCGTCGCACTGATGATTTTCCAATTGGGGATATGTGTATGTGTGTATGGGATTCGAGTGAAGGTCGCTACCGAGAGAGAGAGAGAGATATTTATGATCGTATTTTAGGAGGCAGAGGAGGGAACTTTGTTTCTGACCTAGTTTACCCAAAGCTTGTGTGTGTGTGTGTATATATATATATATCGGCAGATATTCTACGGAAATATATAAAGTGAAACGTCAGCGGGGGTTGCGGTCGCACGACGCCGGTTTATATAGACGAAGTAGCGACTGGCGCGGCTGCTGTTGCACTCTTTGTTAGGATAAAGCGAGGGATGAATGTATTGGAGCGCAAGGGATATTGTGGTTTTCAAATTTCAAGCTATATATATATATCGTGGAAAAGCTTTACGCTACGTTATCAAAGGATTTTACGTAAATATATGAATCTAGAACTATACATCAAGCACGTGGATATTTCACAAATATTTGCGTATTCCACAGCGTGAATTATCATAGACCAACGAACGAACAGAGAGATCGAAGAAGTAACAAAAAAAACGGTCGTTCGAACGCAGCTCACGTACCATCGGGTGTGCGTGCAATGTGTGTAGTCTACTCTGTGCCAAGTGGGGGAGGAGTGTATAGACATATATACATATATATATAGAGCACAACCCCTCGCTGACCTACATATATACGTTGGCCCGATTCATCGTCGGGTATATGTATTAGCTACTGCTGCTGTGCTGCTGCTGCTGTTTATAGGAAGAAAAAAAGAAGAGAATGAAAGAAGTGGTCGGTTAGTCATCGAGTGGTTATGAATTGCACGGTGAGATTGTGTGAGAAATGGATGCATTAGAACGGGGGTGGATAACTATATACTGGTGACCGGAGGTTCGTGAAATTTGCAGACATATAGCGTGCAAATTGATTGAAATAGTGATGCTTATACGGTAAGATGTTGATATTGCTGTGGATTATTTACCGTGAAGAAAAATCGTACAACTCTGTCGTGATGTAGTATCTCCAATTTAACTTTTTATATACTAGCTAGATTCAACGCGTTTCGCGCGTATTGGTTTTCATTATTTTATTTATTATTATTATTTTTTTTTGAGGTTATGAACATACAATCAAGTTAGTTACAATTTAAAAGTTGCTGTCAATCAGTTTAAATTAAACGATAATAACATAAATTTGATAAATATGATAAAGAAATTTCTCTAGTACTATTTTAATTATTCAATTTTAAAAACTTATAAACTTGAGAATTCAATCTTGAAAATTCAAACATATTAGGTTTTCGCGCCTATTCTATATAGACCAATCTAATGAGTCTACAACAACCAATCAAAACAGTGTTATTGTGATGATAGATTTTATCGATCACTTTTTTAAGAAAAGATTTATGCGTATACATATATAGTATATACATTTATTATATAAAGAACGTTAATTAAAAGTTAACCAGAGTTATCGCGCTCTCGAGTTCGAAATTGCACATCTTTCTCAAAGCGATTTCCACGGCTTTTGTAAACAACCAATTAGATAAAGTTTCGCCTCGTTCCCACTGCTCTCTGCTCCATTACTTCCGGCCACTGCCTTCTCATAAAAGGACATTCCCATTTAAATCGTGTAATGAATTATAAACTTCATTACCCAGTTCTTCTTCTACTTTTTCTACTATTCTTTTTTTGCTAAATTTCAAATGATCACAAAACTATATATATAAAAGTAGCCACTAACGAAGTTGACCTTAGCTTCTATATACATCGAAAAATTTTAGCTATATACTAACATTTCACTCTCGGTATCCAGAGCAGCTACATATACTTTGTCAACTCAATCGACCGCGGCCTCCCGTAAAAATGTTGAAAATCCGCCAACCTTTTATATATATCGTATATAGCACGACTATTCCTCAGTTTATCTTTCGATGAATCAGACCAAGGGGAGTATACATTACTAATACACATCATCCCTTATCTTCCATTCTCCTGATTTCGCCAGGATGATGTTATACGGTGCGGAAAATTTGGTGCTCGAAGTGTAACGTATTCGAGGTCCCTGGTTTTTCGTTTACACACCCGGCGAAGCTACGATGTAATATGTATGACGAGTACGTTAGGGAAATTGAAAGACGCGCGCGCGCGCGCGCTCGCTCAAGATTTTTTCTTATTAGGAGAGGGAAATTAATGGGTGAGTTTTAGGGCTGCGGTTGTTTTATCGATAGCCGAGGAGGAGGAGGTGCCGTTTTTAGGGTGAGATCGTTTGTTTATAATTAAAGGTGGATGAGGAATCACTTTTTTATATTTTAAGAACGACCGTAGCGAGTTATTTTAAAAGTGTGTACTTTATTTATGGACGATTATTTTTTTACATTGTCGTGGTCGGAAAGATGATTTTTTTATACATTATATAATGGAACTTTAAATGAGGGTTTAGTCATTTTATTTATTTGTTTTTTATGTCGCAACTTATTAGGACTCGTTATTTTAACTGTGTTTTTATTACACGCTTTAGTTTTCACGATGAGGGTGGGAAAATCAATATAATCGAGTCGCACGGGTTGCGATGCTTTTTGCTTTTAATCAGCCTGATTTCTAGCGATAAACTCAATTACTTCAAATTGAATAAGAATTGATTCATTATTATAAGTAAATGGAAACCCAAGGGAAATTAAATCGTGATTACCAAACCAAAAGTAGTACACTAAAATACTCTGAACCAGAGCCCAAAATGAAAAAAGAAACGCATTATTTACCCGCAAATTGCCTAAAAAAAAAATCCATAACTTCTCGCTGGGCTCTACTCCGCTTGATTAATACGAATAACAACGCGAGTGGCTCGTTATCCCGCGCGAGGGCGCCAACTAAAACAAGAAAGAAGTTTACGGAAATTGAATAAACAGGGGAGGAGACGCGCACGAGAGAAAAAGAGAGGAAAAGCCCATCATCATCATCATCGTCCCTCTCTGTGACTATATACACAGTCTCGAGACGCGCTTGTCTATTTGTTCACTCGCAAGAGGCGCACCCCGGCATAAATTAACTTTCCCTAATTAACCCGGAACAGTGCGAGGAAAGTTTTCACAATGCCTACGGGCAAGAGAAAGAGAGCGCGAGCTTTTATATAAAATCGCTTTATAGTCGGTGGAAAAGTCGCGCGTTCGCACGCGAAATTGGATATTTTCCTCGATTGCGCGCGGAATGAATTCGTCGCGATGCTTTACGATATCTATACGTTTCACTTGCATTTGGGTATAGACGACGACGCCAGTGGTATGGTGTTGAAGTAAATTGAATTGGTATTCATTGGGCGTAAATAATATCCTTATTGAGAGATTTTTAATCAACGCGTAGGTGATCAAGCTCGAAAGTTTATTAGCGTTAATCGCATAATATACGGTTTTATTCGTTTGTTACATAGCAATATGTGTATAAGATGGTTTTTCACGTATCCGCTGATGATTGTTTTTGTTCCCAGAGATGATTTAAAGAGCAGAGTTCGCGAGGAATACATAAAAGACGTTGAATTTTATATGTTGTACCAACCCTTTGACTATGCTCGACACGTATCCAGTTTCCCCACATATATATATATACTTACCAGTACCGCGTTGTACATTTTTTCCAGTAAAAAGTGTAACACACGGTGCTTGTAAATTACTCGCATTATTTTTATCTCGCAATATTTCCTCCCGTTTAAACTTGGCTGAAATTTCATATATAAATTACATCTCGTAGAGAAAGAGAGAGAACAATTATTTTATTACAATAACCCACGATAACAATAATGTACCTTCGTATAGTAACGTATGGTAAAAATAACAATAACGTGTAACGCACACGCGCCTGTTTCTCAAAATATACTCTTACCAACTACCTCACAAACGATGTGATATATCTCCATCTCAACGTTTCGCTTTCATACATATATCCTATCATCCACTCGTACCACAAAAACTCATATACCATACATACCTATGTCTCATATCCCAACAGTACACATCAAAACCACATACTCCACCCTCACTGTACATAGATCAACCTGTCAAAGCTCGCTACTTCTGTATCGTCGTTGCGAAAAAAGAACGTATACAGAGGAATAAATCTATTTATGCTTTTCCCTAGAGCGGACAAAAGGTACCTCGTTTTTCCTCTCTCTCTCTCTCTCTCTCTCTCTCTCTCTCTCTCTCTCTCTCTCTATCTCTCTGTGCTGTGAAATTTCCTGGCGAAATCCATTAGCCGCTGACTTTTAGCTACGTCTACGTACACATATATATCGCTCAATTAGATCGGCCACACGTAGCGGGCAGGTGTATATTTTATCGCGAGACAGGAAGCAAAAAAAGGGTTTTTTTTTAGTTCGAGCGAAGTTTTTTCACGGTGAGGTGGGAGTTAGAGTGAAAATATATATACAATGTATATATACACGCGATTCGCTACTCTTTTTTTTTATGGGTGTACGTGTACTGGGCCGCATTGGGGCCGTACGTTGCAATGTTTACATGACTTTTATATGTTTTGTGAATTTTAAAAAGGGGGAAAATCAATGGATATACGACAGATTTTGCAAAGCGACCATAAAATTTTTAAAAGCATTCGGATGCATGGATAGATGGAATTTTTATGAGCTTTTTATTTATTTTTTCATACCGCGCTTTGTTCGTTACGTATATTCATTTTTTTCAACGCACCATTAATAATTAGCTCCGGAAAAATGCACGCCGTTGTTATAAATTATATTCTTCTGTGAATATATAATTTCACGTAAATATTATTATGTGTACATAGCTATTATTCTGATAATGTATAAAAACTCGGTTACACTTCACGTAAAATAAATAGAACTCGCGTATAAACAAACTTTATAAAATTTTAATATACGTAAAATACTCAAACCACGTTCATATTCGTTCGACACTCGCTCGTTTTTCATTTACATAGCAAACGATAATTCCGCATAAAACTAAGAAAAATCTCCTCTTATCACCCAAAGTACCTTGTTCATCTCTTGATTCGAGCACTCTTGCAACTTTTCCTCCTTTCTCTCTCATTCTCGATCGCAAACAGCATCATAAATCTTCTCCCCTCATTTACAACCGAGCTCGTTTCTTCTTCTTCTTCCTCCCTCCCCCTCCACGTCATAAATTTAAAATCAACCTTAATACTTCGACGAGATCGTACGTATATATACCAACGCTGACAAATCGCCTTTCGCGAAAATCAAGGCGACTATTTCTCCGTGTGACTTTTTCAGTATAACACATTCGCCCGCTCGTATTACACGCATCAGGCGACTATTAATCAATAAACGCAGGTCAGCATCCATATACGTCTTTATTTTACGGTTCAATTGCGGCCCTTCAGTTCCACTCGGTTGTACTAACTACTCTCGTTGGTACGGTGGTGGTTTTTCTTTTCTTTTCCTTTTCTTTTTAGGTCAACAGGGGGAATTCGAATTTTACGGGATCGAATCGCTAGTGTATTTCCTTTCGAAATCATATGGAAATACGGAATTTCGATGTTCAGCTATTGTACAGTTGACGGTATAACACACATTCCTCGTCTTTTGTGGAACAGTTCAAACGTAGATGTGCTTTCACGTGTATGGCATACATTTATACAATAGAAAGCGTGAAATATACGGTCTATTCAATACAGTAAAACGTTTCAAAATATTGCGCTAATCGTTGTTATAAGTGTACGATATAGTAATGTGTACATACGTATATATATATATTATACTTATATTTAAAGCTCCTTATGATAATTTAATCGTCCGGCTTATACCCGCGAAATCGATTAATCAATGAAAGCTCAACACCCACATTCTTACATTTATACACCAGTGCAACATGAACCATTACCATTATACACATTCCTTACTTAACCCCTTACGAGCACTCGAGTTGCAACAGTTAAACCATAACAGTTACCGTTCGTTAACTCTTCACCCGACTACCGGGGCGTGTCCAGGTGTTACCTATACGCATTCACCTTACTATCTTTCCTTTTTTCTTTTCTTTTACCAGTACTTTCTACGTCAAGTTTACCTCCTAGCGTTGTAAAACACATACATACTCCTTTTCTCACTTGTAGGTATCTATTTCATAAAATTACTCGGTCTGACTACCTAAAGAAAAAGAAAAAAAAAAAGAAAAAAGTACAATCACACCTTCCAACGAAATAATTTACTCTCCTGAGAATTTCCCTTCACCCCTTACACAGCACTGCGTAGGCTCATTTCTCATTGACCGAAGGGCGGTGTACTTATGGAATCGATACGGACTTTCTATCTATAATTGCATCGGCGTGTTCAAGCACACGGATAAGACAAAAGTTTATAACTTCGGTCTTATCCTGGGTTCCGATCTCACACCGACACATACTTATTCTTTTTCCTTGCGAATATTAGAGGTATTATAGGACACGAAAGTAAGAAACTATAGATTTTTTTTTGTTCTTTTCCGTAAAAAAGAGAGAGAGGTGCGGTTATATGATGGATGAGTAACAGCGAGGAATGTAAATTCAAGTTGAATGTTACGTGCGCGCACGGGATAGTCAACGTCGGCGTCGGCGCTGCACGAGGCTCTTGACCTTTCGGGCGCAGTCGCGAGACTTCGGCGTCGACGGTAGTAGTAGTGTGGTGATAAAAGCGCAAGAATGAAAAATATTTATCAACAGCAGTTGCATTGTCTTCTCCTTATTCGGAATTTAAAAATTTCAAGCTCGAATGCATTCCTTTGATTGCACATGTTTGTTATACAACAAAAGTAACAATACGTATATATATACAATATACGCTAAACATCTAAAGATATTTTATTCGTATAAATTGAAATTTTTCGTAGAACCACCATCGTTATAAACCAAATCCCCGAAGAGAACCACATTTCCCCGATACCGCGTAGAGAGAGAGAGTAAGAACGAGCTGCGACACTATATAGCCGTACCACCGTGGCCCTCCCCCGGGAAACTAACCTACAAACGTTCGCGCGTATAGTACACTATCACACCCACAGGCGTATAGTACATACCTATAGATATAGACACGAGAGGGAGAAAAAGCGCGACACGGCTTGTCAAGATATATATACACACGCGAACGTACGCGCATGAGATTAGATAAGAGCGAGCTTGCAAGCACGATGTGTAGGGTATTATTATATAGGTAGGTATATGATGAAGTGCCTGAGTAAATATATAGCGGATAGTGTAGTATTATAGGTATATTTTATAGGTACGAATATATACGTATACAGATGAGGAGAAGATTTTTTTTTTATTCAACGACGCATAGGTTAGTTTACGTGGGCGGATATATCAGGGCTGTTCGCTCGCGCGCTTTGTCAACACTGTGTATATATACCTCTCCTTTGTCTCTTACCGCCTCATCCCTTTGTTTTTTTTTGTTTGTTAAAATTTATTTTTTTTTTTAGCTTCCACGTCGCTGCGTGCATATAATAGCGAGTGAACGAATCGAAACGCGCGTTTATGTATGTATAATAAAAATGTAGGTCAACGAGCGCGTGGTGTATTATACGGTTCACGATCATCAGTGTGTCTTTTTTGTTTTTCCTTTTTTGGTAACATTTTAAATGGAAACGCATATTTATGTGGTAGGTAGCAAACAGACAAAGAGTTGTGTGTGTGTGTGTGTATATATATATATATATATATGCGGTTATATGTATTATTATATATATGTATATATAAGGTACGTTTATTTACATAGTTAGGATGGAGTGAACTTTAATGTATCTGTTGATGAAAAAGTATATTAAAGAAGCGCATGTACTCGACACCGACTGTCGATCACTCTGTTGTATTATACGTCAGTTGCACAATAATATACCAACCGTCTGCAGCCTACCCCCGTCATCACACTACTACGCCCCTTGGTATACGTATGTACATACGTACGTGTACACACAGTGAGAGAGAGAGAGAGAGAGAGAGAACCGGCGGATCGATCGGCACCTCACCCTCTACCTCCCACATTCTACCCGCTCACTCACTCTCTCGTATATTATGTACTCACTCTCAAGGCCGGACCATCGCGTTGTCGTCGTCTCCTGGACACTAACTGGTGTGCAGCCTGAAGCTAATACAGCAACCAACTAACGTATATATTTGATCCGTTTGTATGTATATAACACGTGTATATCTATATATGTATATATTCTATATAGATGGTATGTATGTATATATATACGCGCGCGAGCGGCGCACGCCTCGCGTGCAGCGGGCGACACCGACGGGCTTGCACTGACGGCGTTGAACGTGAGTAAGAGAGAGAGAGAGAGGAGGAGGAGGAAAGCTGCGGTACGGTGGTGGCGCTCTACGCTCGCAGCGAGAGCTTGCGGCTAGAGGAGTGGGGAAGGAGGGGAGGAAATGAGAGAGAGAGACCGGTGCGGTTTTTGAATGAGTATATATAGAGGTACGCTTATATATAGGAGAGAGTCAAGGGATAAGGTATAATAATTAAGGTGTGGTGAGGGGAAGGGTAGAAGTTTATGGAGGGGAGGATGGAGAATCAGAGCTGAATGGTGTATGTAATGGTTAGTGACGATCGTTATGGGTTTATTGGATATTTGAAGAGGAGGAAGGTTATAAGGTTTAAAAAAAAGTTTTAGTCTAGTACTTTTGTATATATACTTGTGTAAATAGAGGGTAAATTGTATTTCAAAGAAAATCGTATATATATATATATATATTTCGAGGCGGAAAAAGTGAGAAAAATATACCGACTCCGATATTAATTTAGTGAGAATATTTTTTTACACCTGTCCTCCACCTACTTTCATTTATTTAATAATACACAGTCTGTGTTTATTTTATTCGCGCTACCTGTTTATTTAACTTATACAAGTAACTTCGTCGGTAAATTCTACCCGTAGGCGTAGATTCACGAGTCTGTTAAAACAAAATGAAATTAAACCTTACTTTTTTCCATTTATATTAAAAAACCAAAATATCAGAGCTATTTTCTTCACTTACAGAAAACCATTATTCACACGTTGTATATATAAAATAATAAAACAACCAGCACAACAACCCTATAAACAAAGAAACTTCGTGACCATTCCTTTACACGCAAGAAAGACACGCAGCAGGGTAGTAAAAACTTTACTCCGCAACGCGCGTGTATATACGTAACTCCTCGTCCGCAAACACAATGAACCAAGCGCATGTGTAGCGTTCCACAGGAATTCTTTAAATTTCAACGTTCACCCCCGTATACGTGTCTTCTCTAATATAAAACATTTCTGGCGTTAGTTGCCGCAAGATATAGACCCACACATACATATATACCAATTAATTGACGTGTAGCCGACACACGAGAACAGTTTTTTCTACGTTAGTCCTTATTCTCAGACGAATAGGAGAAAGAAAAGAGGCAGAGGTCAGCAAGTGACCCCGATAGTTTATTCACTACGACATGTCCCCTGAGGGGGTTGAAAAGGGTCACGCGCATGGCGCCGAGGACTCGATTTTTCCGCGGGTAAACGCGCGCGCGATGCTCGTAAAGTGTCGCGCGGGTGAGATACTTTTTCGCGTGGAATTTTATATACCCACGAGGTAGAAATACACATGTGTATGTGTATGTATGTTGGTTCAAAGTTGCAGGGAGTAATAGTTTTTTTAGCCTTGAGATGTGACTTTTTTTTTTTATATGACGACAATGAAACGGATTTGTGATTGTCTCTGGTGTCGAGTGTAACGTTGCATTGTGTACGTATTGTTTTTATTAGTTTGAAGGTCCGAGTTTAATATTGAAAAATGTCGACTGCTATAAAAAAGTAAAAAGTATTTTATTGGATGCTATGTATATACACGGTAACTTTTGCGATTTCGAGTGATTTACACCTGAAAAGCGAAACTTGCCGGAATCGTTATAAGACGTCGAAAGAATTTTTTCTTCAAGGAAAAGACATTCGGGCCTCTCGAGACCGTTGGAAAAGAAAAAGACGTCGAATTATATTTTAAAATATGTCTCACAAGGTGAAACTGTTATTACTAACGACGTGAGATGTGAATTTATTTCTTACTTGAGAATTCTGTTTCTTTAATTTCGAAAAGCTCAGATGTTTTTTTTGTTGCGATTTTAATGATACGAGAGTTGATGGAGTTTGGAGTATGGTTTGTGAAAAAATTTTAAATGTTTATATAAGTATTTGAATAGTTTACGAGAGATGATAGAATTAGAAATTTTTTATAATTCGATAGTCTTTAATGTTACCGTAGAAAAGGAAAGAAAAATGTTTTTCAACGTCGAGATGTGTGAAATATTTATATATACTAAGGCATAATGATACTCTATTATATATATATATATATATATATATGAGCCATTTCTCGTCAACTGGCCCCAGAATACAAATATAAAATTATAGAGCAAAATATTTAGTTGTTTTAAAGTTAGAATTTTTTGAAAATTTTTCATTTTTTTATAATTTTTCTAACTCCAAAACTTGAAATTTTTTGTATAGTACATTATATGGGAAGAAGTTTTCAAATTCCAAGAAGAATTGTTGAAATTTTTTTTTTTTTATTAATATAATTTTTTTGGTATTAATATTTTGAAATACAATATTCAAACTATAAAAAAAGCGAATGCGACATGATTGATTTTACCCAAAAAAGGCTAAAAGATTTCTTAAAATGTTATCTTTCAAATAGTACCATCCTGAAAATGGTTGGAGATCACTGAAAAAAGTTATGTGCAATTAAAGCTGTAGAAACAGTGAAAATAGTGCTTTTTGCAACAGTTAACGTGAAATGGACCATATATAAATATTCTAACAATTGATAATCAAAAAGTAGCTTTATACTACTTACAAAATAAATTAAATTTTATAATAACCTATCAAAACGTAATTTCTCATACCTATTAAAGATCACATTTTCTACGATTACCAACTAATTTATTAACGTACGTCCAATCCCTTTACCACAACAGCACACAACCGCAATTACTAAAAGCACCCAAAGTCTATTATATTTCACACAACAATAACCTCGTCCAACAAACACACACCCTTTATTCATACACTGCATACATCGCCCGAACTGCCATGTATATAAACAATACCCTTTTTTCTGCACGTTGGACAAAAAATTTCCACTTCATTAACCTTTATATTCGCACAGGCCAAACAAACACACGTACAGCGCGGTGTCCGATTGAAATTCCACCGGTACATCGAGAATTCTTTCCTTTTTTCTTTTGTTTTAACATAAGGAATACACTTCGTTAATTTTCAGCTGAGATTTTTAGTGAACCGAGAGGCGGAAGGTGTACACGTAAGATTATTGATCATGGCAAAGATGGTATTGATTCATGTGGCGGTAGGGTAATGCGTTGCCAAGTAAAGTATGTTAATACCGTGCGTGAAATAAGGTGAGATGGAAAATTTGGTGAAGCGAATGTGTGTGTGTGTAGGTTTCAGTTTTATGTTTAGTGGAGCAAGTGTAGGTAATTGTTGCGTTTTTACAAAGACCTACTTAGATAATGTGTTGCAATTCTGCAGTTACTGGAAACCATTTAGCTTTTAGTTTTGAATTATGTACAATAGTAAAATTAAAAAATGTAAGTGTTATAGACATAAATAATCCATTTACAAATTGCATTTTTGTTTTAGAATATATATTGAAAAACCAATTTCTCAAGCAACCAATAACATTTAAAATACAAACACTTGTAATAAAACACTACCTCCCACTGCATCGAAACCCACCAATCGCACTTCAATTCCCAAGTGAAACCACCTTTTTCACTCCCACGCCTTTAGAAACCCTTCGCTCACTCGCAACGAAAACTCTTCATCATAGAAAGTTTAGCCCACGCGCAATTACGCAAACTCTCTCTCTCTCTCTCTCTCTCTCTTTTTTTTTATCCTCGCAAAGAAATAAATAATCATTCCGGTGTAATATCGCGACAGCCATTAAATCGTGTAGCATTAAAGAGGCACTAAACTCTCAGCACTCCAACCGGAAGAGAAAAGGTAAGCCGTTAATGAAAATGGACGAGTATAATTTCCTTCCCCGGAAAGAGAGAACTGAAAGGTGTCGAGTTGTTGGTAGAGCAATGGTTTAAGGATATCCAAGTGTTTTAATTTATTTTTATATATTTCGCGATTAATTTGATATGTCGCTGCGAAGAAGTTTCCGTTTCGGGGATAAATCTACTGTTTCAATTAATTATACGAAAGTTTTGATATCTCTCGTAGTATAAAAAAGGTTTTTAATTAAAAAAATAAAATGTATATATAAATATGTTACTCTTGTCGAGTGGAAAAATGATGAAACTGCTGTGTCTAGTTAGATCTACTCTTTGTCTATTCGCATTTAATTAATCGTTCCTTTCATATACTACGAGAGATGTAACGGATTTCCTATACATTTACCCTGAAAGCTCAGGTATCCTTATTTATTTAGAATCAAAAGGTAAAGCAAATCGTTATCAAAAGACCCTACACTCTCATCGCTATTATTTCTATATACACCTCTTACTTTGATGAAATTCAAGTAAAGAGACACATTCACACTGTTAAAACCCTTAAAGTAAAATAATTCATAATTTGAAAACCCCAGCTCAACTTTAAACATCAATATTTCAACCTACACAAATGTCCATATATAACTAGGTCAAAAAATTTTCATCACCCACCCACGATCTTATATATGATTCCTCTCTCACCACTAGATCCCATCTGTATACATATATACAACAATCCAATTGGGTCAGCAGCTTTATAACAGCGTATACCAACTGGGTCAACAACCATATCCCTTTTCCCCACGTACACGCCGCGTACCATTGATTTTCCCTTCGCTGCGCTACGTTTTTTCATGATAACGACGAGGTCGTAACGGATCGTGCGATCGATCTCGCGCAACCTTCGCCTCCCCGATATTATAGGGCCGTTGCACTTGTTGATCACTCTCTCTCTCTCTCTCGTGAGCGTACGGAACGCAAACTTGTTGCGTTGTATATAGCGCAAAGCTCGCTCTTTACCATCTCCCGGAAGTCATGTAGTTTTGCGCAATTGGTAAGAGGGAAGTGTAATTACGACGATGGCACATGTGTGTATGTGTATGTATATATCATTGATTTTTTTAGCGGTAGTAGCAGGCCTGCGTGGTGTATTTATAGATACGAGCGAACGAGTGAGTAACAGTTCCGGTGGTGCATGTGCATGTGTTCATATGTCTGTGCGGGTGAGTTGAACTTGAAATGTATAGAAGTTTGCAAGAGGTTGGGTATAGTGTAATGGTATGGGTATGAAGTTGGGAATTTTAAAAGATCGTTGTAGTGGTAATCGTGTATAGTATATTTTTTTTAATAGAATAATTGTTTTGATGACTGTAGTTATTACGATAAAATAAAGCTTTTTATTATTTGAATTTCCAAAAGCAATCGATTGTATCTTCTTACGCAATAATAAGAAACGTTCAGGTATAACAACGTTATTGTTACATAATTTATAACATTATATCTGATGGTATATAGATAGATTCTAAATACACCAGCTATAATTTACTATATATATATAGACGTACTTCAAACGACACCTACTCTATACACAAAATAAAATTAAACGCCTCTGCTAAATAAAAACTACTTCAATTACGCAATAGAAGTACATACAAACCGAGTATATATAGTCAGACGCCTGTGCAACCCTTACTTCACGCCGCAATCTATTTAAACTTATATTAAACTACTGACACTCTAGCGACCGCGCAATCAACAGTATTAAACTCGACGCAAGTAATTTCGAACTTTTCACTCAACCTCATATATATACCGCGCCTACCCTCGTAATATTCCCAAATGCAAAGAACTTGCAATTCTCCCACTTTTTTCCCGATAAACAAACACGACTCAAAGCCTCTGAAAAGTCATATCACTTCGACATCCCTCTACACCTTTTACCACCATCACCAGTCATACTTCAAACCCGTCGTCTAGTCGAACATTTTCCTTTAAAGTACATGAACCCACCCACGTCGCGAAAAAAAAATATCTATCAATATACGCGTAACTCGCTGCTATATGATCTTTCATATAACGCGGTCCAAACGTTTCAACTTGCGGTATGTACGTATATATACGTATGTACGTATTCCCCCTCGACACGTGCCGCAATTTCCGGCGTGATATTATCGTAGCGCACACACGCGATGCGAAATCGAGAATTTTCATTCCACGAGTGTGTCATTAACGCGACTGTCGAGGTGATCGATCGATGTTTTTTTTTTAAGGTGGAGTGTAGTTGTGGGAATTGCAAGAGGTTTTTTGAGTGGAGTTTGAGAGAATGTTTTGGTGGAAGTTTTGTTGTATCGAAATTTGGAGGATTTGAGAGGTAGGAATCGTAAAGTTTGTGTATAAGTATTTTTTAGCAAAGGGAGAATTGTAGATGGAAGTTTTGTAGAGGAATTCGAAACGTTTCAGAACTTTCAAAAGGTACTATACAACTTGTTCCGAAAATGTATGTTTTACTACATATATTTTTTGATATAATAAGTAGTTTTTTAATCCTTAATGTATCAAAAAATGGTAAAAGAACTTTCGGTTTAGAATTTTCTCCTCTATCCAAATATATGTAATAAAATATACATTTTCGGAACAATTTGTATAGTAGGAAGTCGAGGAATATTTGTGCTTTGGGTGTATACTCGTGTACCTATCAAATTATATCTCAAATAATTTGAAGTAAAAAGTTTATTAAGGGAACAACAACTTTATATCCATACTCGTTTCCTTTAAATCTTCTGGTATTTATGATATTCTAGAAGAAGCTAAGAAGTTTAATGGTACTCAAGATTCCTTTTAACATCGCGAAAAGTATTACTTTTAACTTGTTTCGATCAAAAGTGCGAGGTGCAACTCCTTTTTAAACGTTATACTTAAAAGGAATATTATTCGTAACGATGGAAGTTTTAAAGGAAACGTTCGCACCGGGGCGGAAACTCACGACTTACTAAATGCACGGAAGTTTGAATCGTCTCCACTTTTTAAAGTTGCAATTAAAAGAAAAAGTTGGGTCATGTGGGAGGCGAACTTTTTCTCTGAGAAGTTATAGTTATATCATCAAAGACCTTACTTGTAGCTTTTACGAAAAGCTTATTCAAAAAGTGTAGCCAATTATTAATCTACGTTTTATTAGCTTTTTAAAGTTTATAGTTCATACGAAGTTTAAATGTAATTTCAATTTATAGGATTTTTATAGCTTATTAAGAAAACATAGTTTATTCGGTAAGCCTTTGAATTGTTTTTTTTCTATAGAATCTAATTTCATATTTCTTACTCTCATTGTTTTAATTAACGACATGAATTCATTTAAATATTCAATAAGTATTTTAATTACTCTGAAAAATTTAAATTTGGATAGACCATAGAAAAATATTTCAATACTTATATAAAGATAATCTCGTAAGAGAGCAATGAAAATTTAAAATTCCATTGTATATTAGTATAAAAAATATTGATTTCATAGTATTAATTATTGATCACCAGGAAGTGTTAAAAATACAAAGTAATAAAGTATAAAGGAAGAAACAACAACACAGGATGACTTTGTTTTTAGAAAGATTTATAATATATATGCAATGCATCTTGCCTCGTACACAATTGTTTTTCTCGCAACTCATCGTCGATTGGTCGCAGTTTAGAGCATTACAGTCAACACCTTCATCGAACATCGAAACAAAAACGTTGAGAACGCGCGCTCTCTTTCTCTCTCATTCGCTCTCGCTCGCTCTCTCTCTCTCTCGCAGCCAAAGAAAAAAAAACAAAGAACCGAGAAAAAAGAAACAAAAAAAACAGAAAAATCGCATAAACTTTTCTTCGTTTCGTCGAGAAGCCAACGAAGGAAAATAAAACAAAAAAATGCACGTAACCATCGAACTTTCCTCTCTTTCTTTCTCTCTACGGCCCCTTTCCTTCGTTTTTCCGCACGTGAAAACGAATTACACACGGCTATGGCTATCGATATGTTAGTCTAGAAAAGCTACACGTCTTTTTCTCTGTCTCGCTCACTTTGCTCGCTATCTCATGCGTTTTTTGTTTCCTCGTTCTTTCTCTCGCTCTCTCTCTCTCTCTCTCTTGCATTCTTTTCTCGGTATATAAACATAGCGCGAACATCAAAACATTCTCCTTTAATTATGCATACAAATTCATAATTAATATACATATAATATATATTTATATTCAATATAAAACATTTGAAAAATCACAGTTACTTAAAAACATCATTTTTACCGTTCGTCGACGCGCGACTCCTTTTCACTCTTTCGTTCGCTCTTTCTCTTTCTCTCTCTTTCTATTCTTCTCACGTGGTGTTTTTTTATATTCGTTTTGTCTCTCGGAGTAGTCTCTCCAATCACTTTGGTTTCTTCTCGAGAAACACTCCACGTCGATCAAATATTTTGTTCAATCGTCACAAGCGTATTACGTTTTTTATTTTTATTATTATTCATTATTCAAAGAAAAGTCTCGTTTCGAGTTCGCGAACTCGATATAAATTTCACGTAGAAACTCAAAATATCGCCTTATATAAAATATTAAAATCAAGTTGGGCGGGCGGGAGGAAAATTTACGAGGCAACGTATTAAGTCGGGCCGCGACGGAAACAAAATGAAACTTTTCGGTAGAAAAAGTCGTTTCTCCTAAATTATTAACAAGCGCTTCTTTATGCTAAGCCTAATTTAGCAAGAGAATCTATTTTTTTTGTTCCTTACAATTCTAATTTGCTTAGCCTAATGAAAGAATGAAGATTTACTTATAAGCTATACGTTAAAGCTTTTTATACATACAGAGTTTCACTTTCTTTTGCGTCTTGTAAAGTATTACAAATTATAAAACAAAAAGAAAAAAAACATTGGATTTCAAATGTTTAAAATCATAAAAAAATAAACGTTCATTCAATACGTCGCACTCTGGAAATTTTCCGACTCTATGAACTTCTGTAAAAAATAAACGTCCTAAATGAGAAGAGCCATCGAAAGCGGCAAATACACGAAGACGGTATATATCGCAAGTCAATATCTATCTAGCTAGATAGAAACGATTTTTATTATTTCTCCCTTCTCCCTGCAAAGCAGGGACAATGGAAAATCTCCTTTCTACGCGAGATTAGAGAGATAAATTATGTCTCTCCTCTCTCTCTCTCTCTCTTTCTTTCTCTTGTTCACCTAAACGCGCGTATAATAAATTGCAAAGTGGCAGTGTCACATTTCTGACGCAATTCAGCTGAAAATCGGAAAAGAAAAATATTTTATTCTTTTATTATCATCAGTATTATTTCTCTTCTCTCATTTCGTTTATAGGTTATCTTAAAGATGCTGTCCACTGTCAGGCGTCGCCGGCTCGAGCAGTGTTACTTTGTTAATTATTTTGTTTAAAATAAATAAAGGATTTGGAACAAGCGCTCGTCGCCTAAACAGCATCTAACGCGTGGGTCTGTGGCTATTTGAATTCGTTATATCTTTTTTTTTTATATAGTTTTGTCTTTTTTTTATTTTACGTCGACGATTATTGACTTCCTTTTTTTACTAAGCATTTTCACCACACTCATATGAATCACTCGGATCACACACAGTATGCACCTCTTCTTTTTCTTGCGCGATTCGGTTATGGGGTGCGAGGGAAATATTTATAAAGAATTTGCCTTTTATTCTCTTTTTCTTGAGGCATAAATTTGCTTACTTCTTTGCGATAAAGCTTTCGTTTTGCATAATGCTACTGATAAAATAGTAAATAAAGCTTTTCATGTTCAAATAACTTTTTCTTCATTTAAATTATTCTTTGCATCCGCAATGTTGAAACAAAATTTTGGTGATTTTCTAAAGTACATCCTACTACAAATCAGTCCATGAAAATTTGAAAATTCTCGTAGACTTTTATCTGCTTTAGAAACATTAAATTCGTTTTGTTTTACTTGAGAAACGATTCGTGCAGTTAATCAACTATTTTGAAACAATGCTATTATACTTTAACAAAAATATTTCATAACGTCATCATAAAAACTAAATTCATTTCCGTCAATAAAAATTCAAACACCTCGCTCCGAAAATCATACATAAACCTCTTAGCACATCATTTCAAAACAATCGACCAATGGATCCACCAAATCGTCGTTATTGAACACTTCGATGAACCCATTCGTACAAAATATACACGTGAACACATTTCAAGTTTTCCCCGCACGAAATAAGAAAAAACACCAAAATCTCGATTCAGAAACTCGTCATACCAGAACCAAAGTATACATACATCTATATATACATCTATATATACGTACATCTCTCAAGACCCCAGGGAACGCTGAGCGCGCGACTTTGCTGTCCGTACATCGTTGTCACGTTGGAATTACACTGACCAGCGCACGTAAGACGGCGATAAAGTACAGTAAAGAGATTAGACTCGGCGCTGCTGGCCGATAAAAGCTGCGACGCGATCGTATCTACAATATATTTAAGGTGTTTCGTTTTCATTATTTATAACGCCTCGACGGATTGCGAAACCTTTATTGTTTGCCGATGGTAGAAGCAATCTTTTTATTATTGTTTAGAAATACATTAATTTTATAAAATGCTCATTAAAATTTAAAAAGCTTTACTACTATAATTAGTAATATTAAAATTATCAAATAAAAAAACATTGCTACGAATTTTCAAAAAATAATCTTTTATAGACATCGTCAAAGCAGTTACGTCGGTAGGTATTCTACAAAGGTTTCGGAACATTTTAAACCGTGAGCTAAACAAAAAGGGTACGGCGATGTACGAATATTTTGGTCCTGAATACGTCGAATTCCAGCGATGCTCGAAAGTAAAAACCAGTGTGCGAAGTGCGGGCTCGTTTTGTTTTGCTTCAAACACGCGAGATTAGCTCTCTCACTCACTCATTCTCTCTCTCTCCAATTTATAAAACTCGTAACGGCGAAACGCAGTTCGCTTAATCGAAACAAAATCATTGTTTAGTCAACGATAAAAAAAAAGAAACATCCTCATCTTTTGAAATATAAAAAATATTCGTAATATTACATTACGCCAATCGGTCGAAGCAGTATAATTATCGTTTCGAACCGAATCCTCTCTTTCACACTAATAATAAAAAAAAAAGAAAAGAAAAACAACGAAAAATCTTTTGATAAAATATCGAAAACCTCCTATTCTTTCAACGAAAAATCACAGCAGCCTCGTCATGTCACGTCAAAATGTAACGTGTCCCTGTATCCCTGCACCCCTTCGCGTTTTACGCTACACAATGACACTCGGGGCCTTACGCCTGGCCCTACGCCGACCACCCAATATCGGTGGTGGTGGTGAACGTTTGCGACGACGGCCACGTCGTCGTCGGCGACCCGACTGACTTCAGGAGAGTACATTAACTTCTCGTGGTGAGCCGCATACGTCAAGTACGCTTCCAGGAGTTGAAGTTGGTGGTGGCGGTGGAGGAGGCGCGATCATCTGACTTCGAGCCTCGCTCTGGGCCTGCCGAATTGCTTCCTTGTATGGGCCTTTTTTCTTCTTGTTGTAGCGAGTCTGGAAGGAGAGAAATTTTTCAAGGGTTAGTATGTTGTTGTGAGTTTCAATTTACGATGAGTGTTTCGGTAGAGTTTAATTGTTGATTTACGATTAAGTTGTATAGATTCTTTATTTTAAGAATAATACGGGAAATATTTTTATCTTATCGGGTGTGACAGGTAAAGTACAATTTTTTATGGATTCGGAGTTTATAAGTATAAGCAGGACATCAGAGTCCATTGAAGAGGATTATTTAGTTACAATAAGAGTATGATAATAATGAGATAGGTTGGTACATCACTTTATATCTGAAAATGTCTGCCTTTTTTATATCTGAAAATGTTTTGTTCTTTCTTTAATTGTAAATTGTAGAATAAAAAATTATTGAACTACATAATTTTATAGAATAAGAAAAAAATTAATCTCGTAAAGAGTTTACTTTTAATTTTTTCATTTCTCGACCAATACCTGGTTGAACTAAAATATAGCTTTTTCATTCCACGTAATATTGCAAAAATAAAAAAAAACCATGTATTCCCTATACACAATATTGATTTTATATATTTTTCAAATAAAATAAAGTTTTGTTTCAATATCTTTCCATATTCCAATACTTTTACTGACAAAAAACAACAAGTGGAAACTCGCATACAATCATCTCCTCTCCAATAAAATCTATTCATAAACCGAAACCAGCTGTACTTTGCAATAAAATCAATCGCGTATATTATTATCGTTATGCTCATCGTTATTACTATTACTACTATTATACCAGTATCGTCCCGAGAAACATTATTAAATTCTTTCTTTCGGAAACCAATCGGATTTCCCCCATAAAATGTTTATAGTTATATATGGAAGTAGGGACGGTTTAGCAATGCGAGATACAACGTCTGGAATGCTGTCGATGATCACCTTAAATGTTTCGAGGAATGGACTGAGCTGGTCGCAGGACATGAGGGAACTCGTCGACGAGCCGTACCACGCGACGTGTGCTTGCGGGCCCAATGAGCTGCCATCCTCGTTGCCCGTGTCTGTGATGCTCAGTACCTGGAATTGAGGGAATACGAGGTGAGTAAGTGGTTTTTCATTGCGACTTCTGTGATAGTCGTTTGGTTTATAAAGATTGTTTCATCTGATTTGGAGTTTAAGTTTTGGTTAAGATAGAAATGAAAATGTTAAATTACAAGAAGATTTGTATGTTCTTAAAGTTTTTTTTTATTAAAATATGTGAACTTTTTGAAAACGAATAATTTTTATTATATATTAGTATCTTATGGGTGTAGAAAATAATTTAGCATCAAATGGATTATAGTTGTGAAGCAACTAATGATTTCATTAAAATCTCTATGATTAAGAAAGATTTTTGATAATTCAGAATTTGGGTGGATTTTAAAAACTGACTTTAACACGAACTAATTTAAATAACAATACTTTATTTAAATTATTATATACATGTGATTTAAAAAGTTCATTACCAATAAATGTTTATTTCATACGAAAATTCATAAGTTTAATCATAAACAAACTTTCATAACGAAATTTTCTAATCTAAAAAATAACTTTTTAAAATTAAAAGAGCGAACAATATTTGGTACAGTTCACAAGCGTCTCACAAACTCATATCAAAGTATCACGCAATAAAGAAACGATCACAGATATGAGGAAAAGCGAGACCGTCAATCTCTATCGCTTCCTCACCTTGCCAGGCCACCAGGGAAACCCATGCACTTTGCCCCAGACGACGTCGCCGACGTCCATTCTACGTCCACCGGCTGTGAGGCAGTGTTCGACAGGCGTCGCTGCAGCAGATAACCGCATGACCAATGGATGCTCAGGTGGTGGGAAATCTGGTGCCGTTTCTGCGGCCGACACTTCCTCGCCGTTGGTGTGACCATTACACTCCTCCTCGTCGTCATCGTCTTCCTCCTCCTCATCGTCCTCGCTGGTTTTGCAGCCTGTGGAGGAGGCGTTGCTACTACTGGCTTGGTAGCCCGTCGTCGCGTAAGCGTTCGTGTTCAGTCTCTTGAGGGATATGGAGAGCTTTTGCTTGAGGCATTGCTCCTTGATGGCCGTGTAGGTCGACGTCGCCGCCGTGTCCTGATGCTCCTGTTGTTGCTGCTGCTCCTGTTGTTGTTCGGTGCCGTTCTGCTGTTCAGTAGCCGTGTGATGGTGATGGTGATGATGAGTGTCGACATGGACTGGCTGGCCCAGACAGTCCAGCTGCTGGGCGCTTGGCAGCGGCATTGACAACGAAGACGACTGACTCTTGTGCTTGCGCTCCTCCTTGTGCTTCTTCTTGTGCTTGACTTTGTGCTTACGCCGGTGGTACAGCATTATGTCGAAGTTCGAGTTGTACCTAGAAGAGAGAATAATGAGTAAGAAATGTGTCATAAAACTGTTTTACCGACCGAGTATTGATAAAGAAGGTATCGGAACTGTTACAGGTTACTACATTGTATTTTTCGATATTCTAATTGATTTATTGGTTTGTATCAATAGTCGCGATGTTATTCTACTAAGGATTATTGGAAATAAAGCTAATGGCTATAAATAATTAATAACAATCACAAACTGATACTGATATAAGAAAGATAGGTAAGTACAACATTTCTAACGAACTTTAAATGCCGATAAATACTGGTAAGTACCATCTGTCGGTAACAAATTTTTTATTTAAAAAGGTAAACCAGTTTTATACTGACAAAGAAAAATCTAAAACTCACCTTGGCGAACCGTTACAAGGCGACCTCGCCGGCGACGTCGCCCCGTACATCTTCCTTAGCGCCTTCTTTTTCGCCTTCTTCAGTGCTTTTTTCGCAGCCTTGGTGCTCGCCGTCTCGCAGTCCTTTTGCGACAGGCCCTGCCTTTGTGGGTCAACCTGTTCCTGACCGTCATCTTCCCCACTGCACCGCCTATAGCTGTCGAAGCCGTTTCCATCGTAGCTCTTTGGGAGTTCCAGAGGATCCCTTTCGGGCTCTGTTTGTGCCTCCTCCGTGTCCGTGTCCATGTCCCTGCCTGTAATGAAAAAACAATGTGTGAAGTCTTTGTGATGGATTCTACGGTAAACGGTCAATATATTTATGTTTAAGAAAAAAAAACTGTTAAAAATTTATTAATTTCTACTGTTTTTTGAATAATTCAAAATTTTAGAATTTCTGATTAATTTCAATATACTTACTGAGATACGGATGCTGTATCTTCGAGGGTATCTTGAGCACGGTGCCCTCGCCCTGGGCGCCAAACGATATCTTTATGACTGGTGTCGCCCTCGTGGCCGTTGTCGTTCTGGCTGGATCCTCAAACACTGACTCGTCCCACAGATCCTCCATCAGACCTATCGAGCGCTTTTTCCGCGTCGCTCGCACTGTTCGGCCACCACCTTTAGAAAATTTAACTACTTAGGATTTGGTTAAAAAATGTATTTAATGAAAAAAAAATCTTGTAAATACTCTTCTACTAAAGTGAAAAGATGTCCTAAACTATTAGTTCTTCTTTAAAATCAAGAGTTTAAAAGTATATTTAAATCATAACAACTTCTCGTTAACAATATTATTTCGAATATATTTTTTTTCAATTTTTAGTAATAATTAAATAAAATAATGATGTTGATAAAGTAGAAGTTCTTGTAAACTATAAATTCTAACTAAAACAAATGTAATGAATTCGTTTACTAACTTTTAACTGTCGAATCTGCAGCAGCGAGGGTCTTCTTGTCCTCCTCGTCAGGCGGTATCTTGGCGCTTTCAACGGACGAGCTGCTGAGCCGCCTCGGAGTGGCGCAGTAAGCCTGGGTCGGATTGCTATCGAGCTCCATGGGCTCAGGTCGCGACGACGAGAGAGCGTTCATTGGCCGATTCTCGACCTCCTCCTCAGCAGCCGCTTCGCGACCCTCGTCGTCCCGGCCGTTCCAGTAAACGCCGCGCGCCGCTGGCTCCGCCAGTTTTACCGAGGAACCTACGAAGATGAACTGAATGTTAGCCGTTTTGCTTTGTCAGAACTTAGAGGTAACCAGGTTTTGGATAAGAAAATTATTTTGTTTGAGTAAATATCGATATTGTTAGCATTTCTGTTTTACCGGCGGTCGGTAAAATAGACTCACTCGGTTTTACGATAATCGTTCTAAAATCTCACCTGTACTCTGTACGGCATTGCCCATATCCGCGGGCCTAAGCCTCGACAGCTTGGGAATGAGACTGGCGCTGAATTTAGCATTCTGCGATTGGGCATCGGACTGGCTCGAGGACGTCGTCTTCGAGGAGGAACTCTCGTCTGACTGATCACCCACGTGCAGAAGCCTCTGACTTCTTGTGTTCTGTGGCGGTTGGCTTTGCTGTTGCTGCTGAGAACTTAGACGTCGGTCGCTCCGCCTTGTCGGTTGCTCGCTGGGGCTTGGCTCTTCCGGCTTGCGTTTCCGTCCGACGTTCTCGCTGTTCTCGTTACATATCGAGCGGCATTTACTGCAGAGTACCTGTAAATGAGAATCAATGTTAGAAGAAAAATTAAATACAAATAGTTTTGAAAATAAAAAGTCATTATCTAGAAGTCGATAAAATTGAGCCAGTAAAAAAGTTTAGAATGATTTTCGTCTAAGCATGTAATTTTATTTATTCGAACGCTGCTTATATAAAATGATAGAATATTTTAGTTTCCGAACAAATTGAATCATGTGATTGGTTTACCTGTCGTGGCCTCAGTCTGACTGTAGGTCTGGTGCCTTTACTTCTGGCCGGTGGATTTGTGTTACGCCGCAGGTCTGGTTTGCCCAGGGCCATGTGTCTCTTCTCCTGGAAGTAACTGAACCTCGCGGCTATCGTCGAAAGTTTATCGCCGTCTGGACCCTTGAC
This sequence comes from Torymus texanus, assembly GCA_036873485.1. Classification (NCBI taxonomy): domain Eukaryota; kingdom Metazoa; phylum Arthropoda; class Insecta; order Hymenoptera; family Torymidae; genus Torymus; species Torymus texanus. Next base: position 45,838 of record JAYJLV010034823.1, read on the forward strand.
TGGCTCTGGCGGTTGGACCCCACATGGAAGACCCCTGCAACAATAAACAAGATACACTGGTTATTTATACGTTAAGCTTATGAAATGTAGTTTTAAAATTAGCACGAATCTGGGATATTTTTAAATGCCTTTGAATAATATTTCCTGTTTTCGAGACTGAAAGAATTGAGCGATATCTAGAAATGGAATACAGTGATCGATTTATATTTAAAAAAACATTGGTAAACTTTATTATTGTTATTCTCTCATGTTAAATTATTAATAAACTGATTTTAACAAAATGTCAGCACGATATTTTAAAACGTTTCGATAGCGAATGCAGGCATCATGCGGTTTCCTGCATTGTACATGAAGATGGAATTTCCTGTTCTTGTAACAGGAAAACTTTTTATCGTTTATTTCTGTTCTCGCCTTCCTGCACAACTAATAACGCGTGTATATTTTTGGTAAATCGTTTTGCACGACAAAGTAAGAAACAATTATATTGTCTTCGTACATTAACTTTACGAAGTAAAGTCGTCGGTACGATTACCGTTTTTATTATGCAAATGATCCGGTCTTTACGGGAAAAAGTTTTATCAGCTTTTACTATCACTTTGATTGCGGCAACTGTAATGTCGACTCACATGCGGTTTCAATTGTTAGTCGTCTAACATATGTTTTGCTCGCTCACGGCCTTATCTCCGCTACTCTTTCTTTCGCAAAGTTTTGCAATTACGAAGTCACATTAGAAAAATTGACATGCAATCTAATGATACGAAAATAGCTGTTCAATTAAACATGTTATTCTCATTCTTTTTGCATCGCGTGCTTTTTTGAATTCTTAATTCAAACATTTATTTCGTAGAATTGTAGAAAAAAAAAGAAACTGTCGAGAGCGACGCACGTAAGCTAGCTTTGTAGATTTCAATAATTCATGAAGAATAAAAGAACAAAATATGGAAACGTTATATTGATTTTCATATATATGGTAGTATTTTGCTGCAGTTGTTTACATCGTATATTATACAGTGTTTTATGCGAAAATCAATGTACGAGTATTTTAACATTAGATTATATTGTTTAATGCTCAGAAATAATCTTTTTATTGGATTTTCTTTGGCGGATCTTCTACGATATCCGGCGAAACTAAATTGCTTCGGGTTTCCTTCGTCTTAACCATTTCCTTTTTCAGTAGAAATTTGCGGGTAAGCTAAAAATCCCTCGGAAGTCTATTTCCAGTGCTGTAACAGAACTCCACTGACGAGCTTATCTTACTTTAAAAATTATTCTATTTCTTATAAAATAAAATATAATTGCATCGAAAAATCAAATTTAAAAAGTGAACTTAATTTTTAGCAAATAAACGGTGGTATTCAGTTGACTATCGACTTTATTACGACCTAAAATAAAATAAAAAATTTCTCTTATAAATCATCAAACCACCGTACAACAAATTCGCCTGCACCATTTCGCTTTCCCACAATTCCCTTCATATTTCTATCTCTCTATGCAGCGAACGGAAAGGCCGGCATCGGACGCGGAATTCCGCGCGGCTCAAAATTTCCCTGCTGCCGTCCGATCACGATAAATCATCGCCTCGAAAGTTCGCTACGTACGTGTATATATAAGCGTGCGTCTGTGGGCGCAGACGGCTATGTATGTGTACGTGTCTGCATGTATGTATATATGTGTGCGCTCGGATAAATCGTCGTCTTGGCAACGACTCGTCGGCCGCGAGGTCGCGAGAGCAAACTGGACGTGGAAGAAAATGTTGGGTGAAGTTTTAAAGGCGGTAAAGAAAAAGAACGAAGCGAGCTTTGTAACGTTTGATTAGGGTTGTGTTTGGAGATTTTTTTTTTTTCGGAAGCGGGTGCGGAGAAAATCGATGGTAATTTATGGGCTTTCAAATGCAAATGGGCTTAGCGTTATTATGGTTTATGCAAAGAGAACAAGGCGGGGATACGGCGTATGAATAAAATATATATGTAGCTGTTGAAGAATGACATTTTGCCTGATTGACGTTTAATGGATGTATTTTATTCCGACACTAACACCGATGCGATAAGTCATAAATTTTTGAACGACAGTTTTTTCATAAATATGGAACTTGGTTTTTTCATATCTATGATAAACATTGATAAACTGAACTGATATAAACTTCGTTATTGCGAGAAACATATATATATATATATATAACAATTTTTACAAAAAAAAAAAAACGCTGTTATAATTCACATAAAGTATCATTCAACAGTTTTATCTTGAACTTAAGCCCCGACGCATTTTATTCGAAGCTATATCCAGATGCAAAACAATACTACAAAGCGATATTTTTCCCCCCGACATTCGATAAAACCAACACCCATCTCTCAAACAAAACGAACGAAAACTCCCGTAATATCAAGTATTCCACCTTCTCTCCATACAACCACCAATAATTCACAAGCCGATCAAAAGAAAGAAAAGTAACGGCACGTCGAGCGGAAACCGAAAGAAACCGAAGGCGCCCCCTTGCATCGACACACACATACACACATACATACTCACAGGATACAAGCACTTATACGCATCGGTCGTCGTACAGGTAGAGACGCGCACACACAACGCTTACCTATACGTATATATGTACCCCCACAGGCGTATCGATTCGAGGGTGAAGTTCCAGAGGGAGAAAGAGAGAGAGAGAGAGCAATGGGGATAGTGAATGGGCGGAGAGGATGCTCTCTTGGCGAGGGAGAAATTAAAGAGTGCAATTAGTGGAGTGGAAGGGAGGTTTTCCAAGGAGGCGTTAGTTCCTTTTTCAGTTTTTTCTTTTATTTTTTATTGGATTTCTTTAGCCGATCTTTGGGGTTGGGTGTAGAATTGGGCAAGTGCTAATAGTGAATTTGAACAAAGAAATTTGTTGGAGTTCTTTAAAGTTAATAGTATATGTTCTGAAGTTCATTCTATGTTTACTCTTTAAAATGAGTAAGTGAAAAGTCGTTTTCGTCGGTGCAAATATGTAGAAAATCAATACTAATACTTTAGTGAATATTCACTTATTGAAGCAGTGGGATAAAATTTTCATAGCATATACTATAAGTAAATATTATTTACTTGAGAATTATAATTGATTAATTTACTTATTCATTTTAGAGTATGTTTCAGTAATAATCATAAGCGATATTCCGATAGACATGGTTACGACACCAATATACGGATATTCAAAATGAACATAATATTCTAATGTTATTGTAGATCAAACAATTGATGTAGACGTCTTAGACCTTTGTAAAAGCGATTGCAAAAAGCACTTTTGACATCACTGCCATGTCTCAACTATGAGTACACCCGAGTTATTGCTTCGTCAGCAAGTACATTGCCAAACGTAGAAACTCATTTCGTTACCGAGATATTTCGACGAATATTTTTAAAACTGAACAATCATTTTTTTTTTTGTTCAAAAAGAATATTTTCAAACATTACTCAACGGCCTCTGAAACCCGAATTCTCATGCAAATCAGGCGCAATCGCGTCCTATCGATTATTCTAAGAACGCGACGGCCGAAAAACACGTCGACTTTGCATTCGGCTCGCACACTACCTTCCCCCTCTCTCTCTCTCTCTCTCTCTCTCTTTAGACATATATAGCGTATTCAACCTACGTTCCAGTCGTCCCTCTGTCCCTCTATATACATACCTACCTGCGTCATACCGCGTGCAATCCGAAAATTCAAAAATCATCGCGTCCCTTGAAACTCTAAACTCGCGCGTGTTGCCGGGCCTCTCTTTTTTTTATCTATTTTTTTTTTTCATTGCAAAGGTCTCTGTTGTGTCCAAGGGGAAGGGGGGAGTAGAAAAAATTCCGCTATCGTCCAGAGCTGGGCTTCGGATTCCGTAAAATCGGAATACGGTTTTCCGATAAAATCTTTTTTTAAGCCGCCATATAGGAGTGGAAGAGAGAACCGAGAACCCGAGTTGTAACGGGTTATTTTTTTTACGTTTCGCGCGTTGCAACCACGCAGGGTAAATAAAAAAGATGTGATTTTATGGATAATTTTACTGTAAAATAAAAATCAATAGTAACGAGTAATATGTGCGGTGGCAGTACACAGATGGCGCTTTTTATTCTTCAACTAAAAAGAAAACGTAAAACGAAAAAACATATTTATTTGTATAAAGTGATTTACGCGAGGAAACGACATTCCCAGTACTACTACTACTACTATTACTAGACAGCAATTTATTTCACTTTAACAAGGGAAATCACTCAGCTAGAATCCCATCGTAGAGAGAGGAACAATCAAAACAGCACACGCGATACTACACCGCGACTGCCCTTTCAGGCTAATCAGAAAACGACTCGAGGATCGATGAATCTTATACCAGTGCAGAGGCTCGACGTCGTTTCTCCCTTGTTCTCTGACGAAAATTGATTGAGAATTAAATCGCAAGAGAGGTGTGTAGTACTGCACACACCGAGGACGATGTAATTGCCGCCTGCTATTCTCGTTTTCGAAGGTAATCCGTTTCGCAAGCCGTGTAATTATGCTGAGCGTGCCTGCGCGCCCACGTCGTCGAGCAAAGAAGCTATATATGCGCTGCTGCTGATGCTTTTGTTGTTGGTCGTGAAACGAAGAACGCGAGCAGGCAGGTATTGTGCTTTGAGGTTTAAGATGCCGTTTTTTTTTTCTTTCTTTGTTTTGACCCTTGAATTCCGTTTATAAAAGAGTTGAGATTCTTGCTGCTTTGATATATGTGTGTGTGTATGGTGCATGTATAAGAGAAAGAGATCGTAGAGTCGTTGTTTGTAATTTCGATGTAAGGAGGAAAGGGTTTAGTTTTAAGGTCTTTTATCGAGATCAAAGTTGTAGAATGCTAGGCAGGTTTTGGTCTTTGTGTTTTTCTAAAACTTTGCTTTGTGAGCAGATTAGTGGGGTTTCGGCTACATAAGCGTGCTGACGTATATTTCTTTTAAAATTTTATACATGTACAGGTGCGCTATTTAAGATTTACGACCTTCTTTGTAATCAAATATACCTACTTGTTTCAAGAATCTACGTAACTAGGGCTTGTTGAGAAATCACTCTGAACATTATAAGTGCTATTAAGTATAAAAAACATCTTTTTCAAATATATTTATTCCAATTTATTACTAAATAAACTTTACCTTTTCTTCCTCATTTCGACGTTAAAAATAACCTGCCTCGCCATGAAACCATCCTAATCTTTCGACCACACAATATCCAAACCCTCTTTCTCTTCCCACCAGCTATCTTCATTTTGCAAAAGCACTCGCTCACCGGTCCTCTGAAAATCAACGCGTTTCGGCCTAATCCAACCCCATACCGCTTTATCCACCAGTACCGTGCCTATCCCAACTCTCCATCTTACGTTCCTATACCTGCGTGTACACCTTATCTAAACACACACGTCCGTGAATTTCGACCCGGGTTGGTCGGCACCTAATGAACCTCATTGACCGTGTGGCGATTCTCTTCGCTAAATAATCTAGGGCTATACACACGCACGAGGTCTATTTGGAAAATTCGGTGAGTCACGTATATATAGTGTCGCTGCTGCTGCGGCCTTTTCGAACGCGACAAAAGCAAGTGTGTGTGTATATGTGGTGCAAGATATACGGAGAGAACAAACAGGCCGAGATGAGCAGCGCTGCGTGACTCACCATCAGCCGAGGCTCGTGAGCGCGCGGTTTAAGGAGGTCCCACAATGCATGTGCGATGCGTATGTGTGTGTATGTGACGTGTACATGGAGTGGACGGCAGTGCTGGGATGTCAGGATGCAAATGGGATGTCGTTGGTAGGAGGAATGGGCAGAGTTTCAATGCTAATCGCCGAAAGTCTACTGTGGATTTTGTCCATAGTAGTGGACACGTGTTTTGTACGGGAAACTGTAAAGTTGGATAGGAAAGGTTATAGTATTAAACTTTTTTTATTTTGTGCAAAAGGTCCTACATGGTATTATAATTATATTTAAACCAAGAAAAGAGAATAATTGAAACTGGAATTAAAAATAACCTTAGTGTACAAATTGTTTGCAAATTTCCAAATCTCTTGAGTTGATCTAAAAAAGACTTTACCTATAGGATCATCATTCTATGAACTATTGTTAAATATTCATTTAAACGAATTTCCGCCAAGTCAAGTCCTGATAGCATCAAACACACCATAAAATTAAAGAGGCTTAGTCAGCTCTTTTATCCATAGTCCGTGTTCATTCTATCCGAACATTCAACAGTTTCCTTAAAAACAAATACAAAATAATAGGTTATTAAAAAAAACTCGCCCTTCAATCGACAAATGCGCATTCACCATTCCATCGCTCCTCCCAAAATAATCTCTAACCGGTAGCACATGCTTCTGTCGAAAGAAAATAAAAAAGACGACCATTACCCTACCTTACCGTAACAACAGCACCTTAACCGTATTGAGTAGTAGCTTTTTCACCAAGATTCTCTGCACAGTAGTATACGCGCGGGCGCCATGAAATCACGAAATGCCACGAGAGAGAGAAAGAGAGAGAGAGAGAGAGAGCGAGAGTTCCAGAAGACATAAAGCGCTTGCTCGGTTCCCCCCTGCTTTTGTATTCGCAGGGATATATAAGTCACGGGGGAGAGAAAGAGAAAGAGAAAGTGAGAGAAAAAGAGAGAGAAGGAGAAACGACGACTGGCTAGGGGGGCCTTCTCTGCTTTTCTTTTTCCGCTAATGTCAGAGGGGAGATCGCGAAAAGCGTTAAACGGCGCGAAGGAGGAAGACAGAGCAAGAGAGAGAGAGAGGGAGAGAGAGAAAGAGAGAGAAGTTGGTTGGTTGGTACGCAAAGAGGAACCGGTCGGATGGAGATAGAGAGAGTGAGAGAGAGGATGACTCGATGGGAATGAGGTCGACTTCGCGCGCGCCGACTGTCGATTAGCTAATCTGTAGAGCCGGAGTTTTGGCCCGAGGTGGTTATAGGGTAATTGGATTAGGTCTTTGTCGGTATATGTGTATGTACGTGAGCCACGCTGGGCTATTGGTTGTATCGAGAGGGGTGCATGTATGTATATGCATAGGTGGCTGCTGATGCCGATAAGTCGAATGTCGTGTGTGGTGTTGGGTACGTATATATATATATATATATATATATAGTGTGACGAGTTTGGCAAGGGATTGTTGCCTAAGCCTGCTGAATTGCTCCAAGTTCGTGCAGAGTAAATGGCCATTCATTCTAAACTTGACGCTTAGACTGAATGTTTTCTGCGCTTAATTGGAATGGTTAGGTCAGGACATCCCGTTGGAACCGATCGTTCATAGTGTTCTAGCAGACACCTCTTACAAATGATGAAAAAGAGAAGCACAATTCCAGCGATATCAAAAATCGGATTTATGCTCAAAGTAGAAAGCCATATTTCAAAGGATCGGGCTACCGGTCTTCCCAGGCCCATCCTTTACCTCCCAAAGCGATATCCTTAACCTGACTCACTCACGCTCTCTCTCTCTCTCTCTCTCTCTCTCTCTCTCTCTCTCTCTCTCTCTCTCTCTCTCTCTCTCTCTCTCTCTCTTTCCTCGCAGTCTATCCTGCAAAAAATTCCGGTAGCCCGAGAATCCATCTGTCTCTCTCTCTCTTTTTTCTCTTTCTCTCTTTCACTGCCGCACACACAGACACTGTTGGGAAAAGAAACCGGAATCCCCTGCTTCGTTCATTCCCTTAATCCTGAGCAGCCCCTTCCACTAACTCGCGCGCAATATTTCGCGACGCTTGATCTCGGATTCCCGAGCATGAGCAGCGGCAACGGCGCTAATTGATCGACGCTAATCCATAGAAGCGAAAAAGCCCAAAGGGAGGAGGATTAACGTACGACAGCAGCAGCAGCAGCGTCCTTGGCTATCGATTGAGGTTGGTAATATAGGTGTACGTAGGTATAGAGGATGGACGTTAACAAAGGACTACGCGTGAGAGAGCTTTTGTCGCGTATGTGGGAAGGAAAGAAGAAGAAGAAGAGGAGGAGGAGGAGGATGAAGAGGTTGGCAAAGGACTGTCGTTGGCTTGCCTGTAATAATATCGCCGAGGAAAAGAGAAAGAGAGGTATATGGGAGAGCGTGAACGAAGAGGCTTTTATACGGGGTGGCGGGAATGGACAGGTCGGCGGATGAGTGTTACGTAAGGATGTGATGCCGTTGGTGGGGAAGTATTTGTTAGTGGATATCGATTGCGTCGTTAGCAGGGATGGTTTGATGTTGCGCAATTTTTAATTCTTTATAGGACGGTCAAAGTTGGTGTTGGTAATGATAAATGGAAAATTTTACTTTATTGGTTAAACAATTTTTCGTATAATGGTAATACTCTTTTTACTATTCTAAAACGTTTGAATACAAGCTCAAAGAAAACTTATGACAGTACCAGAACCTTCACTCAACCAGCGATCAATAGAACCATTTATTCCATACTCCTGTGTTCTCTTCTACAGTAGCAGCAGCACCAATTCAACTTTATCTCGAGAATCTGACGTAATGCCTCTTCTCTCTCTCACTCTCTCTTCACTCTCTGCTCGAGTTACGTCGTCGTCGTCGCCGTTGTCGTTGTCGTCGTTGCCGTTGTCGTCGTTGCGCCCCGCATCCCTAGAACTGGATTTCGACGCAAAGTCAGGGACTGGCTCTATCTCTCTGTCATATGTACACAACCATCGTAGCGTGTATAGGTACACAGGTACACAGGCTAGTCCTGATTCTCTCACTCGCTCACTCACTCGCTCTCCTTTCCCCCTCAGCGAGACAAAGAGAATACAATATCTTCGAGAGGGAGAGAGAGAGAGTGAGAGAGAGTGAGTGAGCACGTCAGTTTGCTCTGGATTCAGTCGACGACGGCGCTTTGTATGTTACGCCAGGGTATACATACACAAGCTGTGTAGATACGGTGGAAAAGAACCCGCGAAAAATTGCTGTCGTGCGTTGTCTAGGCGATCGTGTTTTATTTTGCTAACGATATAGAGGCTTTAAGATAATATACGCTGGACAGAACTGTGCGAGGATACGGAGAGGAATTTATGGCTTCGGTTATAGTTGTTTTATTGCCGAGGCATCAATTTGATTTTTAAGACGATATAATACTTCAATTTTATACGAACACAATAAATAGAAAGAATACTTATGCGAGCTTTGAACAAATTTAATTGTTCTGCGTAATCCAGCAATACAGCAAATTGTCAATTGTGAAATTTTGTTCTAGAAACAAATAATAAACGTGTAAAGCATTAATTCGTTTTTAAAATTTTTAGAACGACGCATTTACTGGATTTATGACAAAATATTTGGCGTTAGCAAATACTTTTTTAAATTTATCTTGCGAAAGTAATATGCTTGTTGTAGTCCTGAAGCAACGAAATATGAAAGAATTTATTATTTCTGAACTATTTTTCACTGTTTAAAAATCTACTTCTAAAAAAATAATTGCTAATAACTTTTCACATAGAAGACCTTATTACACATTGTACGATTAAACATTTAAAGTTGAAACTGTGCCCAATTTGCGCAGCCTCTCGCCTCATTAAAACCTCAATAAGCCTATTCTTGCATAAAAATAAAACCAAAAAGCCTTTTTCCCCTACAACCAACTACGACGCTAACTTCCCAACGATCTCTTTGTCTTCCCGAACCTTCTCGTTAGACACAGCGAAGATTCGCTCCTGATAAAAGAATTAGAATTTCAAGAGGCATTTTACGTTTTACGAGACATTTTTAGTCCGGCAACTTTCTACACGTAAAACTCCGCACACACACACTCACACACATACACACGAGCAGCAGATTTCAACGTCTTCTTTTTTCGCATTTCTTTGGACGCTGAAAAGGTCAACTTTTTCTCCTGGCAAGAGAGATAGGGAGAGAGAGAAGAGAGCTAGGGTCCCGCCAGTATTTGCTCAGCGTGACCGGGATCCGGGGGATTTCTCTTTGACGAGTTCCCGATGACAGTTCGGATTTTTCAGGGCTGTATTTGAGGAGAAGCGAGAGACGAATCAATAGTCACAGCGTAAATAGTTTAGAGCCTCTTTGTCCGACGGTTAATGCGACGAAATAAATAGAAATTACAGTGAAAAAGCGTTTGGTGTTCTTTTAGTTCTATGGAAAGTGTAGTTTTATACTTCTCAATAAGTAACACTTTAAATAGGTTACGTTATTCCGAAGAGATCTTCGAAAGGAAATTACAGTTTTTGTATACTTTCTTATTTCCGTAATGTCAAAACTGCAGATTTGCGATCGTCTCGTGCCAATGGCCTTTATAAATGGCTCTTATGAAATTCTTCCACGGCCAGTGAAAGCCTTTATTGATGATCCTCGGGTCGTATGCGCCAACTTTAGGACTCACAATGAGGTCATTTGCGAAGTATGTTTTTTTTTTCTTATCGCCGAGAGCAACGCAGATGCACAGTGACTTCTTTGATGAGAGCCTCGAATGCTTATCGGCGTCGCGACTGAGGATTTAGTTATCGCTTTTCGGTTGATGATAAAACTAGGCTTGATTTTTTCATTGTCAGTGACAATTTTGAAGTTTATGTTAGATGATTGATGGCATACTTGAAGAGATATACTTAGAAAACAATTTCTAAAATTAAGGAATGTTGAAATTAAGTTAATCAACATTACAATATCTATACGAATGCAGAGCTTTTATTTGACTAACTGGCTTGTGTAAATAGGCACTTAAACATTTTCTAGAGAGATTTTTTTTTCTGCATACGAAATTTCAATATGCGGGCCGTGCCAAATGCAATACTTAAAATTCCACTGAAAACCTGTTTTTAGAAAGCCAGTCTTTGAATAAATTCCACGTTAAATCATCATTTGTAAGTCGTTAATGCATTATTCAAATTATAATTTAATTGAACTGTTTTCTTAAAATGCAAACATGACAAAATAATCATTTGTTTTTTTAAATCATGTACGCGCGTCTTTATTTCTGTCTCTCGCTTTGCTATCAACTTGTACTTTCTGGCGTGAACACCGATTTATCATAACGATCGCGCGCGGTCGGCTGAAAATCTGCCGCATACACAGAAGATCCAACAAAAAAATTCGTGGGTGGGATGGGAGATAGGGAACGATTCGTTAGCATTTACGAGGAGCATCAATCAGTGGCCAAAAATGGAGAAGCTTATATCTCTAGCTTTTCCACTGTTATACGGTCAGTCCGCTGCTCCTGTCGTTCCCGTTCCCCTGGCGGCGCGGTCCCTTTTTATTGTCGAGTGGACGGTTTGTCCTATTGCGCTTTGTTATCCGGGAAAAATTGATGCGCAATCCGACTGGGAACAATGGGATTTCGAGTTGGAAAAGTACGAAATGGATGGTGAATTAGTTTTGAAGCGATATAACTGGCTCTTACATTTTGTAAAAAGTTTAGTTTAAAAAAAACTATACCTGTTTTCAAAAGGAAGTGCGCAATTCTTTCGAAACAGATATTTTAACGGTTTCAAATTCCATCTAACCAAGATCAGAAGGTCGTTTTTACTTTCTCGATTGTTAGAGCGCGGAACATTTTGTTTCGTCTTTGATTGCATAACACGCTGGTGTAGTAATGGATTTTTGTTGAAAAAAGAGTAGATTGTAGAGACAATCCGCTGACAACTGTAAGGTCGACAGTAAAAGATACGAGATCAGTTCAAAGACGACCTTGGGGCGTGTCCACGCTTTAGAGAAGTTCTTTCCAACGACTTATTGTTCTTGTAAGTCAATGATGTGATTGACAATTGACAGAAGGATCGAGAATAGTCGTTGCAAATTCTTGCAGCCTTTAATTTCAAATAGACTTTTAATAAAGATATATCCATACCATTTGCCTTATAAGTCCAAGTATGCAATAAAAACACATTCAAATGATCATATTAACATAATCCGCAAATCCCATATAAATGTTCCACCTTGCATAACAGCTAAATATCAGCCAATTCCAGCCAACCAACCAGCTCTTACTCACTAACGCACTATCCTACAAAAACAACTCGACTTCATCGCATTCCAATAAATTTTTCCCTCCTTATCGCCGTCCACTCCTCCGCCTCTCTCCCTCTCCCTCTCTTCTCTCTTTGTTCCTCCTCCAGCTTGCACAGCTGTCGCGCACGCGCGGACAATGTGTGTGCCACCGCCCATGCAGCGAAAATTTACTGACTCTCTCCAAGTCCCGACTTGAGAGAGCACACGTGTGCGTCGAACCCTTTTTCTACGTCCCGATGAAGATCTTCGTCTCTTTTGTGTCATGTCGGTAGGAGGAGGATGGCTTCCTCGACGAGAGAGTTATCGAGTCAGAAAGTGAAGGAATGGAGGATGGAGGATGGGAGGAGAAGGGGAGTTGCTCGTCTAAGTTTTGAAGGAGCCGGAGATATCGTGGGTCTTCTTTTGATTGAGCTGGATGAGCGAGGATGCGGGAGAGAGAGATGATTATAGCTTTTAATTAGCTGAAATTTCGTCGGATGCCGGCTTGTATGACGTTCTCTAGAAGTTATTGAGCAACCTTCTCGTTTTGATAAAGCAATCGGGGTCTTTTGATCTTTGATTTGGTGTTCGCTCCTTGATATCAAAAATATCTTCTAGAAAAATCTTTGCAATAATAATAATAAACTTTTAACCGTTTGACATTGATGCAAATTCACTTGAATCTGCTATTGTTTAAGCTCTTTCCAAAACTACTTCACTAATTACTCTCTATCTAATCCCCTATACCAGCAGCTACGTTCCCTCATATATATATCCTTCAACTACACACGACATTTCCCACACGCTCTCGAATCACCCCTGCGCCTCATCATTCTTTCTATATACACTGTTCGACGTCGAGGACACATAGACCAGTCAAATTAGCTCGAAAAGCATTGACTTTTGACAAAAATTAATAATAGGGTAGGGTCTTAATTTTTGGGTTAAGTACATCAAGACAAAGCTATAGCTAAG
>JAYJLV010034824.1:0-26561 GCA_036873485.1 Torymus texanus
TTATTTTGACTTTTGTGTGTGTGTGTGTGTGTGTGTGTGTGTGTGTGTGTGTGTGTGTGTGTGTAAATTTGACATTTTCTACACTGAATCATATAATAATTAATAAAAATTGTTCATAATTTAAAAAATGTAAGGTATTGGATCTTAATAAAATATAATGCAATTTTTTTCAGCTGGTGATGGTCAAGTCCTGGTTGCAAGGTACTGTCTTGTAAAAAGCGTTTCTTGTACTACTTATATAGATTCTTTAAAAAAAGTTGGCTTTATCGTCGATACCTGTGACAGATGTGATACAGATGTATGTAATTCATCTAGCAACCTAAGCATTGGATTTTGGACTTTGTGTGTCTCTTTAATAATGATTGTGAAATTTAAATATTAAATTGAATTTTATATATTTTTTTTAAATCCAGTATTGTAATAAGCTTGAAGCACTTCACGACATAAAATACATCGTTGTATAATATATCTTTAAGGAATGTACATTTTGTTAGATTATTTTGTATGGGATAAAGAAAAAAAATCATCATATTTTTTCGTATATCGTTAAACAAAAAACGTTATTCATTGTCTTTATTAAATATGCACAAGTATTCGTAATTGATTCGGTTTATATTCTATGTAATTTGTTTAGTATACAATTTATTATGAATAAATATTCATCATAAAATATTTACATACACAAAAAATATTAATGAAAAAATTAATTTAGACAAAAGAAAAATAATGACAATAAGCCTTGGTAATCATTTTGACAGCTAAAATATACCTGTTTTTCCAATATTTGATCTAAAAATTAATCTGCATCTATATTTAAATAAACTACATAATCGAACCCGTTTATCGGTTGAATTATTACTTGCAAAACATAGTTTTAACTATATTTTTCACAATAATTAATTTGTAATTAAAATATAAAGTATACTTAATAAAAAATAAACTTTGAAATATCTCAAGTTTCTTACCCAAACCGTTAAAGTTACTATGAATTAATTTTCGGATTTGTTTTGCTTGTCCATGGTATATATACGTCCATTATATATACGAAAGTATATGATTCATCGCTTGCATGTATGACGATCGGCAGTGCGTGACATACTTATACTTACAGTCTTTTTGAAACATGACCATAGTACTTCTGTTTTTACATTCACAAATTAAATAACATTGTAGACAAAATAATTGAAATAGTGGCTAGAGTATGTATGCACAAGTATTAGGTCATTGCTTACTTACTGCGCTTCGTAGTGAATCAAAAGTGTTATGGGCCGAGTGCGTAATATTGACTGTCTTGTAATTTTGTTGATTTTGGTCGAGAGACGTGGAGGTAAAATAAAGTAGGCAAATCATGAAACTAGTTATGTTTTGAACCGAAATGCAATGTTCTTCGATTTTCTATTCTGATTATTATTTAGCTAACATGAAAAATTTCGTTTGACTCATAAATATTTTGAAACCATCACTCCAGTTGTTTACTTCATTCATATAAAAATGAATTAGTTAGTTTTTTTTTGCAGATAATAACAATAATAATAAATAGTTGGAACTTTCTATGGATTAGTCTTTCTTAAATAATACATGTTCAAAATATTAATACAACTGCCCATTACTTTTCAAAAGTTTAAAAAAATTCTAATCACGAAAGAACTAAAGCCTACCTTTAGAACCTGAAAGAATACGATTTACCCTACAGCGAAACTTGTTAGACGGAATCTACGTTTTCCGAATACATAATATTTTTCAAGCTTGCTCTTTAAAAGGTTACTTTTTAACTGAAACGATTTCAATTTGAATACTTTTAATAACTGTACATAGTTTCCTTTTGCTTTAAAAAAAATTCTTTTAAAAAGCGCCGACATCTACGCATACCATAGATGTATCCATAATTTAGTACATAACCAAACTACAACACTAGCGTGCACTCACGTCCGATTTCTAGAGCCGATCCCCTACCAAAAGTATGTCATCAAAACAATTTGTCCCTCCACACATCGATGATTTATGAAACGTCAATCATTCGCGTGTAGCCCCGAACCGATGAATCCTCATTAATCCTCTGCGCTAGTATACAGTTACTTCTTAAACGACTCCTCTCTTCTCTCGGTTTTCTCGCGAAAAATCCTTTTTAATTGCACTCGACGCACGAGCGCGTGCGGCAACGAAGAAATTGCATATACGGGGTCGAAGCAAGACCAGAGGCTTTCGCACTCACCCACAAACCCACCTGCGGCGACCTCGTTGCCGCGCGCGCGCGATTATAAAAGTAGCGAAAGTCAAAGGTGAGGCGGAACGACGACGATGCACTTGCGTGTCCACACCGGCGAGACGATTCCTCAAGATATAAGGATGGGAGAGAAAATCAAGGCGCAGGAGTGTCGATATGTGGAATATGCACACGTGTTCGGTATAGAGATGTGAGGCAGGCGCGAAAGCACGTGGTGACTTTAATAGATTGGTTGGGATGAGAGAACCGCTGTAGAATATGGCTACGGTGAGTGTCTGAGTCGTTTTAATGGACGCAGTTTAGTGGCGTAGCCAATAGCCGTGATAAAACTTTTATTTGCTATAGATTGATATTATTGCTTTTGTAGTTGGGTAAACTTATAAGTAACAGGTAATTATTCTACTAGATTACGTATTTAAAAATTTGAATAAATTAAATTTATTGCTTTTAGTATTCTAAATGTTATTAATCTAAATACTTTCTTAATGTTAAATATTTTAGTTGCATTAAATTAATAATTCACTAAATCACTATAAATTGGTTAATACGTAACCTTAAGAAACTTTTAATCGGTTTATAAAAATTTATTCTTTTTGTCTTTCGAGAATATAGTAAAATGATTTTCCGACATATACTAATCTATAAAAATGGATTGATATCTATTATATCACATCCAATCAGTCTCAGTTACCGATACGACGTTCACCTAATTATATATCGACTGATATCCCATCGACCAACAGCGTTGAGTTATAAAAGATTGATCCCAATCTCTCATATGGTCAGAAAACAATCCCCATTTTTTTCGCCGAGCTTATCAAATTAAAATTATTTGGGCCATACATCAAATAACAAATCAAACATTCTAACTCCATTTCCAATTTATTTCCAAACCACAATATATGCGCAAGCTCACTATGCTATCTTTAATATCCTCTTACTTTATCCCCGCAATAACATTCAATTAATTCTCAATTAAATCTCACCCGAGAAACCCAACCCTTACTCCAATTTTCTTCTCCCGTATCCACGCACCCGAGTAGGCGCGACTCCACCCACGCAATTACCATATACGACTATCCGGTATCCCCATGCACGCGCAATTCATAATCTCTCGCGGACATTAACGATCTTCTACGTATATGATGCGATTCACCGCAACCTTTAACTATACCGGGGTTTACCTACCGCTGCTGCATGCGCACGCGCGCGACGACCCAGATCGGCTGCATTCCTCGAGAGAGTCGGTCCCGTGCGGAGGAAGAAGAGCGCATGCAGCATCCGAGAACGAATGCGGCACGCGAGTTTGTTTACTGATACGTATGTGTGTGCATATGTCGTGCAGGCTTTATATGAGCGAGCTGCGGTGCGCTGCTGTAGGTTTCCTTTGTTGGTATATACAAGTGCAGTAATTGCAGTTTTTATTTTCACTAGGCGTTGTGAGGTCTGTACAAGTGCTTGTACAGCATTGATTGCAGATAGTTAAATGGATGGACTGAGTTTGCTGCGATTTGCTGTTGGTTTAGTCGGTTTTTCAAGCGTTACGGCGGTCTTGTGTTTTCTCTTAACGTAATTATGAGATGAGTTGTTGTCGGCTTTGTAGCGCGCGTGAGTAATCTATTAGGTTGCGCAATAATGACAATATCTTTTTAAGTAATATCTTAATATAGATATCAATGAATTGTATCACCTTGTAATTGTTTGTGTATTTTTATATTCATTATTTTAAATAATATTTGAATATTATTATTTGTATTCTCTTGAACCATCGATTAGAAATTAATGAAAAAAGGAAATTATTTTACTCATATATTGGGCGGATTTAAAATAGAATAATTATAACGTTAATAAGAATGTTTGTCGTCTGCAATGCATTATCAAGTACAAAAGCTCTCACCATGTCTCAATTTATTTTCGTTGATCAGATTCGTTTTAACGAAAACCCAATACATATTAATTATTTTAGTAAAAGAGTTTGCAAGGTGATCAACAATCACATCAATGATTTCAAATTATTAATTTATCAAATCGGAAAATAGTAAGTTGTAAACGCAAACTCCTAACAGTTTAATTTGACAAGTATACTAATTTTCCCAAATTTCATTATCCAAATTTCCATTTTGCATTCTCATCTACAAAGCCTCGTTTTTTTTTATAATATAAAACAACACCATTTCGTGAAATAATAACCTATCCACGTCAGCCAATAAAG
Organism: Torymus texanus; assembly: GCA_036873485.1. NCBI lineage: Eukaryota > Metazoa > Arthropoda > Insecta > Hymenoptera > Torymidae > Torymus > Torymus texanus. The sequence goes on from JAYJLV010034824.1 coordinate 4,437, forward strand.
CCCTCCGGAAAAGATTTACACGTAACACACATCAGTCAGGCATCCAATCAACTGCCGCGAAGATCGAGAAGAAATAACACTTCTACGAGTCACACAGACGTACTCGTACGTATATTGCATCTCAGCGGAGAACCTGCAAGGATAAAACCAGCGCTCGGCAGACGCGAGCGCGCATACCCCCACCGACCTACATATATGCGACTCTCCTATAAATGGCCTAGACAACGTCTAAGCCGGCGTCAGTAAGCTCGCTCGTTCGCCTTTATCCGCCTCGGCTCTCCAAACCCACGCGTCGCCGTGGATTTTCTTCCTGAACCGTGGCGTGGACAAACATGAGGTGCTACCGGTAGATTCTTTTGTTTCGTCGACACTTTTGTTTAGTTTTCTACTACTACTGAAGGACAATGTCAAGTTGTGAATTGTGCGGGATCGGCACAAGTTGACGTGGCGAGATTGACGTTCTTGAGTCTGCGATGGGCGAGGAACCAGTTGGGCTCACGTGCACCATGTAGCTGAAATATCAGCGTCGATCGAGAGTTCCTATTCGAGTTCAAAGAGTCACGGAGGATATCGAGGAATCATGCGCGTTAGAGCGCGCGGTGGTGTGCATTTGGGAAGACTGCAGTTGTTGTATGTTGTGGTGCTGCTGAATTGTGGTAGTTGGGGTACGGCGCAAGGGACGAATAATGGTACGTCGACCGATGCGTTTATCGAGAAGTGTCGGCAGGAGTGCGCCGCGTACAGGAACGTCATGGCTTGTGGCAAGTACCAGGCGGTCAGGTGGATCAACGACGTCGTGCAGGAGAGGGTGAGTATTGGAGTTGGGTGAAATTAGCGTGATATTGATGTTGTCCGAATGTTTAGGCCGTGGAATGACAGGTGGATAGTAGAGAATCGTGTAGGTGTTGTATAGCAAACAATTTTTGTAATATCGATTTACCAGTTTTGTTTTTGAGCTTTTTCGTTTATAAACTTTTTCTGCACAAAGCTTGGATGCTAAACGTTGTGAGACAATTGCTTTGTGACAAGAAAAAAATTGGAACAGATAATAAATACGCCTCATTGGTATTTGCACATGAAAATTTATTTAAAAAATATTTTCATGAAATGATAAATTAACGTTAATTAGATTCTATATTTGGAAGATGTACCAATTGAATCGTTTCAGAAATTTACTTTTTACAGGGCTTATCGTTTGGGAAATTTTCAATATCTCCTACTAAATATTCAAGAAAAATCAGCTAGATTATAAATGTTGCAAAACACTATTGTTATGAAGCAAATGTGAATCATAATTACGACAATGTTTCGATAAAATAAATAATTTTTATAAGAAAAAATACAAGATCAGGACTAAAAAATTTTCACGTACACCGGTTCAGCCAAGTAACTTATGAAAATAGGAAAAATCTATCTACTTGATTAAAAAGGACAGGCTAATTTTGTTGTTTATAGAGCCAGAAGGCTCTATTTTCAAAAAATTGTCAATCTTAAGGCGTTCCTTTTCAGTACATAAAATAACGCATAACACGGTAATTCACTGTTATTAAATGGTGATTTTCCAAAGCAGTGACCCTACCAGAACGGTCACGCTGCTAACATTCTAATGTTATGTTTGGAGTCCTTAAACAAAGTCGGTTAAATTCTAGCCTCTGACCTTAATGTAAAATTAATTACTGCTGACATTATCTATCCTGATTAATGAAGTGCGTCGATGCAAATTCCCAAGCCAATAAGTTTTGCATTTCATAGACTCTACAAGTATTTCATACAAATGAGTTCATTAAAAAAGAATTGGCTTTTCGTGTTTAATTAGAAAATGTTTAATGTCATATTTGTATTTTTTTAATAAAAAAAAAACGTTTTCATCAATTTACGTTATTCAAAACATTTTCACATTAATCATTCTTTATCCATTATTTTACTTCTATAAATAATAACATATTAGTTCTTTGCAAAATTAATATAAAAAGTAAATAATTTACAGTATTAATTTTAAATACGAATTATGAGTTACATTTTGTACTTTATAATACTTTGCTATTATTGTTATAATACACCTAAAGTATTTGATTTGCAAAATTTTTTCATAATTTTGAAGTATCAAATACTTATCAAATTTGATAAAAAATATACTGGTACCGTGTGAAAGTTTTCTAAAATTTAAATAAAAAGTTTAGTGATACTGATTAAGCGACATGAATAGAGTTACCATTGTAATGTTTTTATTATATGAAATGGTTAGTTACAAATTTTGTTATGAATATTTTGAAGCATTAATTGACTTTTCACACCAGCGATTGTTATTCTTCTATTCGGTAAAAAATGAAAACGTAGATTGTAAAAATAATGCATAAGAAAATTTAGTATCTTAAATCGACTATTATTTGTATACTTAGTTTCGTATTTAAGAAAACTAAAAAAAACAATAATGCTCAAATCATTATTTCTTAACGTAATGTTAATCTTAATCCAAACTGGTAATCATAACTAGACCAATAGTTCATTTTTAATTCCACTCTTTCATTTCCTGCATAATTCTATAAAAATACTATATGTATAACCATCTTTCCAGGAATTCGTCTACGGACCATTTAAAATCATCAAGATACCAGCGATACAAAGCGAGCGATTTCTACCGCACCTACCGCGAACCAAGAAGAGCAGCGTTGCCGACACTTTGTACTTTATCCGCGAGTCAGCCGAGGACTTGTTGACCAGACGTGCGCTCGTGTATACTGTTGAACAGCCGTCAGGGGCGCGGAGCTTTGGTAGTGGCATTATGGTGCTTGATGATGATGAGCTTGGGAGCGTCCGGAAGAGCCGAACTTTCGATGGTAATTTATTTTTTCTATGTTTATAATAAATCGATAAAATTTTAATCCATTTTTTATGCAAGTAAGAGGAGGTAGTATATTTTTGACGGTTGTCGATTTTCCTGTATAAGAATGAGAAAATAATAAATCGAGAAGGAATAATTAGTCATATAAACAACAAACAATGTAAGAATTAGTACAAATTACTATACATACACAAAAAATAAAGAAGTGGTCTGTACTTTTGATTAGACGCGTCCGGATTCTGAGACATCTGTATAGAATAAAATTTTTGACATTTAAAAAACAGAGCTCAAAATTTTCATTTATTGATTTGGCCTACAAAACGATGTAGTACTTTTCGTTAATTTTAAAATTCATTTCCTGTTATCCTTTCATGTATTTTTTTCTTAAAGATATTGTGTTCATTTTGAAAATTTTCATGGGTCTTACATTTAAATGTATTAATATCATTTCAAAATTAGCACAATGATATCTCGAAGAAAGAAGTAAGTATGTGCAAAGGTAATTCAAAATGTATATCTCAAAATTCTGACGTGACAGAGCAATTCTGACACTGCATTCACAGAAAGGCCAACATACATAAGGGTATGATAGTTAGTCCAAAATATAGATCAGTTCTTTTATTTTTGTATACCTCGGTTATTTAAAGCAGTTACCGTTCACTTTGAAGTTACCAGTTATGAATGTTTACTCACAATACGACAATTTAATTGTATTCAGAGAAAGAGGACATTTTTTCGTATATTTTACAGCTATCTGAAATCCTGATATGAGTTTTATATAGTTCTGCAGTGAGCACTTTGGATGCAATGGGTCCGATATTAGTAACTTGCGAAAAATAAGCGTTCTTTGTCCTATAGTCATCAAAATATCATTCTCTGTTTCCCAGCCTTGCAGCGCATAAATTCTTTGAAGCGAAAGGTAAAAAGGTTTCCACTCTAGAAACATTAACTTTTTCGCAAAATTATGTAGTTAAGGGGAAAATGGTTTAAGACCAGAGGAATCATTTTTCTGAGTGTAATATTAATGGTGCATATGCCCAGTTGAATTTGATTGCGTTCGAATGCAAATCAAACAGCAATATAAGATGCTATAAAATTCGATAATAACAGGTTGCAATACTTCCTCACCTGATTATTCTTGTGTGGGCAGCGTAGAAAGGAGAAAAGCTTCGTGTAACTGTACATTTTGACAATCGAGTCTGTACATTTTTGTTTACCGATTGCCGGCTCTAACGTTCAAATAGAAACCTGCACCGGATACAAGGCGTTCCCGAAGCGGAGAAAGAACAAAAAAATAGCCGGTACTTTTGCCGGAGCAATGGAATTTGGATCTCCATCATCCACGCTACATCATATAATTGGTCGTATAGGAGCCAAAAATCATTTCAACCGTGTCGAGCGTTTTTGGGTCAACGTGAAGGGGACAAGCATACAAATTTGCCATTCTGTTTTTTTTTTTAAATCAGCATCTTATGATTCGAAGCAATTTCTACTTGATAAAAATATTAACGAGGAGAAGGAAACTGTCTGACTTAAGGAGTTGTGTTACACATAACAGGAGATTAGCTTTATTAGACAACAATCTATAGATATCAGATTGATTATTAATCTTCTTCACCCGAGTCCTTATAATTTTGGTATTTTTTAAAAGGATTATCACTTATATAGAACCAAGCCTGCAGCATGCCGATATCGTAGTTTGTTTTCTACCTAACAATAAGAGAAATATTTTAAAAAAAATCTCTTTACCCTCCTTCGAAATCACGTATGGGATATGTATTTAATATATATTTAAATTCTTTCCGTTTATGGAATTTTCTTTAATTTTAGATAAATATTACATACGAAATTTTATAAAATTATTGAAGATAAATATCATTACGATTTCAATATAGTTAGAACCTGGGAGTAATAATAATGCTTGCATAAAATAAGACAAAATCAAATGATACTCTTAGAATCTTTTAGTTTTATTTTTAGTTATGTAGTTTCTACAGATATCGAAATTGAAATCATTAATTTATAGAATTATTAATTGTTGTTAATAAATATTAGATATTACTTAATTTTGGTTAACACCTATTATCGTAAAATTAATGCTTATAATATTAAGCATTTATAATCATTTATTTAGCAATAAAATATTCATCATTATTAATTTGAGTTTTTATTTCAGTTTCACCTGGACATTTTCGAATTTTCAAAAAGAAGAAGAACATAATATTGCCGATTCTGATCTTACTCAATTTGCTGAAATTGAAGCTTCTTATCTTGCCAATATTCCTTGGGGTTCACTTTATCAAGAAACTCCTGATCTTGGGTTCACTTTTGTTACCATCGATTCTATCACACTTAAAGATCTGTAAAATAGCAGCTCAACCTTATCACCATCATGCATGGGCATCAGTTCCAGAGTATCCTGCAGATTATTCAAGTGGTAATTAAATTAATTTTAGTAAAAAAGTTTTAAGACTGTTTAGATATAATATTATTTTAACCATATAAGTTTATCCTAAACTGATGAGTTATCTGGTAATTAATTAAATAACGAAAAGGAATGTTTTCATTAGTATAAGAATACTATCGTAAAATTTTTAATATGATTTTCTTTCTTTGCAGTGTACAGTCATGAAGACACTTGGGATCATAGAAACGATGTAGCGACAAATCCGTATAACAATTACTACAATCATAATTTCTACAATCCTTTCTCGTATTATTTCCAAAACTACAATAAACAACAAACGTGATACGATTGAACAAGTGTAGAGTTTATGGACCAAGAGTGTGATTCTACAGAAAGTTTGTAATTTATTATGATGTGAATGATTACGTTATTTAAATTTTAAATTATATATTTATTGCGTTTTTTATGATTTTGTATGAATTACAAAGATTCAACTTATAATGTAAATAAAAATGAGATATTTTCTATGCGTAAAATCAAAATATTAAGTCCAGGGCATCATTTTTAATTAAACTAAAATACGTATAATGTATAAGATATTATAATGTATTCATAGATATCAAAAGCATTTTTCATCAATGAATTCACCTCACATAAGTTAGTTTCATGAAATTATAAATAAATATTGAATTTATTATCTTTGATAATCGATTTAGAATTATAAAATGACAAAAATCGGTTTTAAAAGATAATTAACTTGTTGTTAGTTTGCTTGATTCTTATTCAAATGATAGTGTCCTAATAGAATCTAGTTTGAGGTAATAAATATCATTTATACTGTATACCAAATACTTATTTTTGTTAATAATAAAAAATTTCATTGTTCGTTCATTCTAATTCTCATTAATCCTTATATCTAAAAATGGTAAGTATATGGACATCTTTAGAGCTCGTTTGCAAACTATTTAATTTTCTTCCATTATGATAAATAATAAACGAATGACCAGACAAAAGCTCACGCAAATTCAAAAGATAATTGCCTGAAGCTCAGGCCACTTTTGCATGTAATTTTACGAGCGCGCGCACAATGAATTATGGAAGTCGTCGGTTTGGCGCACCGCCGTTGAAGACGAAGTAACTGAAACTCTATGAAGCCGACAAGGAAAAGAAAACTCTGCACGTGCGCATATATACGTGAGGTAAATCTTTTATTCCGAGAGAGCCGGCAAAAGTTCGACCTTTCTCTGGAGGAATTCAGAGGAGGATGTGGCACGATTTACGAAAAGCGCGGCTGTTTGAGGAAGATGGATTCCGATGGGTTAGACAAACGTGGATAAGTACTGTTGAAGTGACACGCGTGAATGAGTTATCACACTTTTTTTCTACTCCAGTTAAGGAAGACGGTACTTATGAATGACTAAGATGTCGTGAATATCTGAAATACATTATGGATTCCGTTTTTTAAGAAATCTTAATGATGTTGTCATTTAATTACAGGTTTTTAATGAGCTCATATAATCTGAGTTACAGAATAAAATGTTGAAAATATAAGGATTCCACGTTTAAAGGTCCCGTTAACTTAAAATGGACTTTGTATGGTTCAACGTAATCCATTTCGTAGTCGTCGTTATCCAAAAAGATGCCAAATAATTTATATTAAGGAGAAAGCAATGATCATGATGGTCACGTAAACACTAAAAGTTTAGTAGACATTTCAGCAATAAATATATTTTATTATCATCATCAACATTTTTCTCAACCATTTTCTCAAAACATTTTACTTGAGTTAAATTTGGAAAATTCATGAATACCATTTATTTAAATTATTGTTAAATGCAATTAACAAATACTAATGAGATAATAATTACACATTTTACATTTAAAATTTCATTATATAATTATCCATGTGCTAATATACTTATGCAAAAAAAAGTGTTTAATTAAATTTAAAATATTCACGACATTAGTAAAAAATATTACAATATTATATACCTCATTCTTGAATGGATAATCATGCTTATACAATATTCGAAATTCTTTTCAGGAAATTAAAGGAAACTGAACCTCGAAAACAACATACAAATAGATTACAATAATATTTACAATTTCTTATTGTAGACAACTGATTGCCGAATGCTAGTATGTCAACAATTTACTGTAAAGTTAACTAAAACTACACATCATACTATACTCGGCTAATAAATAGGTACAAAATAAAGTATAAAAAAGATGTCTCACTAAAAGACCTTAACATTTGTGAATGAAAATTCATTTAAAAAATAGTCATTTTATTTTTAGTAATGTATCAGTATTGAATGAAAGATTTAAAATAAAGCTATGAATGTCACACTTTTTCACGATTAGTGTACAAATAAATAAACCCTTTTTTCGTTTCAATTTCGCGTTATTGAACTTTGTGGTTTCAATTTTCATTCACTCTAATAGCAATCTTTTGAAATAGCTTCGCAATTACTTTTTAATCTCCCATCATCTACCTGCTATCAACTCCGTCAAAACACATTTTCACACACACACACACACACACACACACACACACACACACACACACACACACACACACCATCAACCACAAGTTTTCCATTCACAATCCACTGGCGTCCAATGCACACTGCAAATCAATCTCATTGTCGACAATGGGCCTCGCTTACACACGTCAAATTACGAAAATCACTCTACCCCCGCCACCGCCACTTCCGCAACAATCGAAAACACTGTAATAGCTGCGTATACACATAAACGCGCTTTCACCGAACGTTCGACACGACTACTACCACCGTTGGTCCCGAAAGGATTTCGCATCCGGCGGGGATGAGCATCGGTCAAGGTCGCGCGCGTGCGTCCGTGCATTGGCCTGTGTGCGTGTGTGTATGTGCGTGCGTATACGTGTGTGAATAACGCGCTGACACTGCTATGCTGACCTACTAACAGATTTGGAGGAGCGCCAGAGAAGACGTCATTGGCCTCGTACTTGAAATGTTGAGTGTGTGGACTTACGAAGGAAGTATTATTTCTTTTACTTTGGGTGATTTTGCGAGCCGATCGGGAGACTGGATCGAGAAAGTTACTCGCGGAATGAGTGTGCGGTAGTTTTGAAAAGAAGTTGGATTAATATGGTTATTAAATAGATTTGCATTGTGAAATTTATAACATTCGTAGGAAAGTAAATATTTTGATTTTTTTTGTAAATAGGAGCTATTAATAATCAGTATGAATGGGGAATTTGAAATTACTTTAAATATGAGTGTAAACATCATTTTTATAGTTATGTGAGGAAAATTCTGCAGATAGGTGCGCGAAAACATAATTTTATGATTTTATAAGCTTTTTAAACTGTAGAAAGTGATATTGGAAATTGATTTTTTAAATTAATGAAATCTATGAACATTTTAATTTTTAATGTGTTATAAAATATCATGCAAAGAAGTTTTATGAAGGGATTTCATTGAAAAAAAAAGAAAAAATTGAAGATTCTTATATTAAAATCTTTTCGCATAAATTAAAAGGTTATTATAATGTGAATTTTGAATGTTAAGAACTCAAAGAAACATAGTTTTATTCATTGAGCTCAATAGGCTATACTCTACTACGTATTTATTCTGTAAGAAGTACTGTAATTTCCTAGAAAAAAGGAACTTTCCATATGTAGAGCATTATACATTACATATTATACGCTCAATTACGTTGTGATTTTTATATATACATATATATATATATATATATGTGTGTGTGTTAGACACGAACTCAACTGGTCTATAAATAGCACGGTAATGAAATACTTCTGATCAATTTGTAATTATTTTACTAATTTTAAATATAATTACCTGATTTTCACTCAATTCTGAAAGTAAGATTGCGTTACAAATTTTAAATATATTTAAATCCCATGCGAACGCACATCTTCGTTACTTCTTATTTATGGTATGACCAATATTTACTAATTACGATATTTAAAAAATCCTTATTCTTATCATGTAAAATGCGCTTTACGACAACCCCGCACTACTTTTGCGGCTTCTCTCGAGTACAACCAGCATCAACAGAATTACATCCAGTACTCATATCAACCCGATGATCAAAAAGAGCGCTTGCTGCAAGAAAGAACCACATCCTCGCGAATTCGGGGCTCCTCGGGAAAAGTGGACCGTTACCATTTTGCCCAACCGGTTGTCGCCGTTCGATCGCATTCTCTCTTTCTCTCTCTCTCTCTCTCTCTCTCTTTCTTTCTCTTTCTCTCTTTCCCTTATTCTATTCCCCACGGGCACAGCCGCTAATGACGATAATCAAGAACCACGAGAAGGATGGGGAAAAGAGAGGGAGGCAAGAGGGGGAGGCGAAAATCGGCATTACATCGACGACGACACGGCGTCGTGCGCACCGACGACCGTTACGCAGCGCTGCTCGAAAATGCCGCATTAACATAACGGACTGCGTGTGTGCCGGCGCGAGCAAGCGCACCCATGTGTGTGTGTGTGTGTGTGTGTGTATGTATGTGTGTGTCTCTTCTCCTCCTCGCCGTCGATGCGTACGGTGTTCGATTCCGCGGCGACCGGCATCAGTTCGGTGACTCGTGATTTTCAAAGAAGAGACAAGAGAGTGACTCGCGCTTAGTTTTTTTTTCATATCGCGCGCTGAGAGATATAGAGAAGTGCGACGACGGTGCTTCCAGTTTGGTTGATCGCGAATCGGTTAATCCCGCAGTCTCGTACATGGGTGCGTTGAAGGATTAGTGAGACGAGTTGTAGTAGCTCTAGCGGTGGATATAGATGGATGATAAAAAAAGACGTGGCAGAGTGATCGTTTGCGCAAAGTGTGGAGGTGGTATTATTATTACTATCTGCGTTGTTGTTGATCGAGTGACTTGATAGCGGAGATCGGAAATTGATGATTTAGATTTATCGACGAGTGCTTCTGGATTCTGTTGATCTTAGACGAGAGTCGTTGGGATTATTTTTAAAGCCTATTTGTCAAGAACAGTCGTCTACTAGATTGAGAAGCTTTTTCGAACAAACAACTGGATTATTACGGTAAAGGTGAATTTAAAGGTTGATGGACTTCGTGGGTCGATAGAGAAAAAAAAACTGGGTTATTTGGACAGATTTGATGTTACGATTGGGTTACGATTGGGTAACAGTTTTTTTTTCCTGTATACTGTTTTGATAGAATATTTATAAAAAATTATAATTGTAGATTAGAATTTTTAAAATGAAACAAAGTAAATCAACGAATAGATTTATTTTGGTATTGGAGATAAGATTTTTTGAATAGATTTAATAAGTAATGGTATGATATAAATAATATTGAATAGCAATTATAAATGTTTTTTATATTTTAAAATTATTTTAAAATTTGTCAGTATTAGAAATTAATTTTTGTAAATTATACAAAACAACGACATAAAATATGTGTTCACTGTCTGTGGTGACCTCTTTCTATTTATCTTTATGCTTTTTATACTTAAATGCGTATCTTTTTAATGTGCTATTTTGCATTTTTATTGTTTGATGATTTATGAGCTTTATTTTTTATCATTAGATTTCATTTTAGTATTTAGAGCTTGTCAAAAATTAAAATATATAATAATTTAATCCGAAGAAGTGAAAGGAAAATTAAAAAAAAGTCATGGTAAAATTAATTTAATTTTTTTTTTCTCATTTTGAGTACATGAAATATCGCTTACGCATGTCGATGTTCCCTATTTGTTTACTTAACATTTTCTCCTCATTCGCTTATACTTCAAACATTAAAAAATCAGATAAAAATCTCAAAAAATCCATAATTTCAAAAAGATTTTTAACTCATGAAAACCAAGCTTATAATTGCCACGCTCTATTTCAACCTTTTTAAACAAGTCATCAAAACAATGGTCTGCTCAGAGCTCCACTTACGCTTTACACGATTCTCCCAAATCGGCAGTCCGCCGAATCAAGTACCAAGACCAACAAAAAAATAAAAAGTATTTTAGCCAATAACACCGCACGTACGCTCGCTCACTTGCCAACGCCCATTCTCACATCTGGGCGGTGTGTGTATATGTGTGGCTCTCGCAAACAACCTCCGCTGATCCTGATCTCGATACGCGCACGCGTGTATATCTATCTCTCGAGTTTCTCCCGCGCTAAATTTTTACGGGTGATCGTTAGGAAAGGCTACGCGCGCGGCTTCGTTACAATGGGGCTATATCTCGTTTTCACGCTCGCTGGACCGAACGCTTATATATATATATAAACGAGTATAGACGCGGAATTTCCGTTGCCCATCGGGGATACATAAAGCGACGATATAGTCGTCGATGACTCGTCTGTTTCCGTTAATGACTCGAGCTCTGGCCGTTTTTTTTTAGACTTTTCGAATAAAGCGAGGTGAGAGACGAGGAGACTCACGCGTGCAGGTGATTGTTTTGATCGGAATGCGTGAGATCGGGGACTCGATGGTTTGGATCGCTTGAGGATACTATACGTGGATTTCTCCAACTGGGTTCCTTCGGTAATTAAACGTTGATGAATGTATCCACGTGAATATCTTGTCGGAGTTTAGTTTTGTATTTCAGCATTGTTAACAAATTAGATTAGGTGTTTGTTTCTTGCGTTAGACATGCAAATCCCGAGATCGGTTGATAAGTTAAGTATACCGGAATTTGTTTGGATCCTAAACGCAATTTTGTATACAAAAAAATTATTTATAACCAATTGTTTAAGTAAATTCTTCAAAAATTAACATAAAATAAATATTAAAATTAACCTTTCTTTAAAAAAAAAAGAGATTTATATTAGGGTACTGTTTATTTAAAAAATTATGATTTTTTTAATCATAAAATCAAGCATATGTTATAACATAGTATGTAAATTTGTGATGCAAAATTGTATTCGTTAGTTTATTTTAATGTTCCTGATATTAAAAATATATAGTTTCATATATTGACATCCTATTTAATTTTCATCTCTCATAATCTATTGATACTTCATACTTTTGCATATAAACGAATTCTGAGTGATATTTTAAGTTTTTCTTTCATCCCAGGGTTTCTCCTCTGCAAAGTACATTTTGTCACTTTCGATATTTTTCCGCCTTTAAACGCAATTGATTTTAAAAAAACAAAAACTGCGAATCACCACACCGTGACGAGGAAGCCAAACTCACTTAACAGAACAAACACACAGAAAACCTCAGTAGCCACATAAAACTTTCAGTGATCCTCGGAATCGTTCACCTTGACATTGTGTGCCCAGTGCCCGACACAAAGTAGTTTCGCCAGACTCAAACGCCAATTTGCGTGAATTAATGCGTCTTGGTCTAGTTTATGAAAAGATGAGCCTTTGTTTTCCCTTGTAAGCTGGATAACTCGCGTCTCGAGAGAGTCTCAGGACGTTGACGTGGAAACGGAAAACGGCGCTAACTGCGGCTTAACACAAAATTAACGAACTGCCTTAAACGAAGAGGCATTAATAAATATTTAATGGTTGTACGCATGCGCTGTACACGAGTACTCTATAGTACTCGGTCATAACGGTCGTAATGCTTACGCACCGTAAAAGAGTTGCATAAGAAACAAACTTGTAAAAATGCATGTATTCCATGCAGATTTTTTGGTACTCTTCACTTGCAACGTATTAAGTCATAACGTTATTCTCGAACTGTTCTTCTGATTGGCAAGAATGAATAATGCACACGAGCGAAGTAAATTGGGAAGTTAAATTACTACTTGATCTGGGACTTTTCTGAATTTTGCTCTACAATCGCGACCTTCTCCGAGAAGTGCAAAAAACTGCGTAGAGAATAATGTAATCTATTTCTTCTAAAAATATTGTTTGTTATTTGCGTAATCTAAAAAATTACTTTAGAGAACGTTTAACTGTACTCGTCTTTACAATTGCAATTATATTTAGTTACGTTGCAATATTCATACTGCAATGAAAATTGCTGAACTGAATATTTTACAACAATATAAAAATAATGAATACTATGGTTGTTCGAAGAAAACAGTAGTCATGTTTACGACATATTTTATTCATTTTCGAGGCAACTCGACACGTACAAGAATCGACAGAATTTTAATTATTTAACGAGTCGATGGATTAACGTCTGTGACGAAAAAATTTGCGAGACTTTCCATCGAGAGTAAATAACTCCTTTCACCGGCTATTTTACAAATCCAGAACAAAGCGTCTCTCGGCTTTTAGTAATCGAAGGTCGATTCGCGTTAAACTCTCGTCTGGGCAAAAACGGGGCAGACGAATTGTCGCTTTTCCGTGAAACCGGCCGCAAAATCTCAACGAAAGCATCGCGAAGCGAAAACGTCGTAGAGTCCGATTACCTTCGGCATCACGAGCGTAGTTACATGTGATACGTGAGGACCGAAACAAAATTGCTTTTAATTTGTGAAAAATTAAGGTTTTTACTTTTATCAAAGTAGAACAGTTACATTAATGTATATAAGCCTATATCTTGGAGGATGTGGTAATTGTTTTGAAATTGGCAAGATTGTTGTGCTCATTTCTACGGTTACGAATTGTTCGGATTTGACAATAGCTTATAAAATGTTAAAACTGAAGTGTGTATTCTAAGAATCAATTCCTCGTAGTTACTTAGTTGTAAATAACTGTTCGAAGTACTCTAATGATTTGACCTAAAGTGCAACAATATAACGGAAAATCTTTTATAGTTATTACTACTTCCTTTAATATCAATACTTTGGCCTGTAGATTGGAAGTCGTAATCAAGTGTAGTAAATGTTTTATAGATACTCAAAAAGAAATTGCTGTGAGCTGTGTGTTATAAAGTGTTACGGATTTACGTGTTAAGATGTAGTTTTTAAATGAGACGTAATTTTTAAAAAATTATTATAAAAAGAAAAAAAAATTTAATGACAAGTATAAATAAATGTTATAAGGGAGTATCTGAAAGTTGGGTGATAAAGCGGTTTTGATAAATGGCTATACAAGGAGCAGAACATAAAAATTCAAAACGTTTATGAGGGCATAGGAATTAAAACCTTTGTGGTTGCGTGTGAGCTGAAATTATGAATTTCATTCTTCAAGATTAAAACTATAAGATTAAAATGTGTGATGTCGACTTTAATCGTCTCAGCAGATTAAAATTGAATAACGAACGAAGAATTTCCAGTTAACACCTTTACAAAGCTTCTTTGAAAGGGAAATTTCCTTACTCATCCCAGTAATGTATGCCTCGATCCCTATAATCCTTAGCCTTAACAAAAATTTTGATTATGTTTTTTTTCGACTTTCCCCAGGGTCAAATTTTCTTTGAAGGCGAGAAATTTTGTTTCTAGTGTAAATGATGTCACATACCAGGAACATTTTTCTAGTTCAAAGTGTCGTGCTGAGCTGTTTAAGTGTCATATAGCCGGATAATGTCTGCTAATTGTATTCTTATAGTGACTTTTACTGGGTTCAGTGTACTGCAAAAAAAATTCTCATAATTTATATTATAGTCTTTTAATAGACATGTAATTTGGATTACATTTCCTACTGTTATGTAGATTACAACCCAAACCATTGTAAAATATTATATTAAATAGAATATAATAGGTGAATATACGGAAATTTATTAAATAAAAATAATTTTTCTTTATTTAATAAAAAAAAAATTCTTTTATAAATATTTCTTGAACTACCGACCACGTCGTTGGCTAAATATAGTTATTTATCTATTTTACCAACACTTTCTTTCTGTTTTAAAATATTTTTCTTTGCGCCATTTGCGAAATAAAAGTTATATTAGTTAAAAATATTAATCTCTTCTAAAAAATTACAACAACCTTTCAACATCACATCGCCTGTAAGGACTCAATAAGGAAAAATAGTCACCGTTCCAATAAAATTAATAACATTCAATGAACAACTTCTTCTAACCGATTTATCAAAGAAAATGTAAACCGGTAGCACCCCGCCGTTCCAAAAATAAACCTACCCGCCGTTACCAATTCAATCTTCCCAACCTCGTCATATGCATCAGTTCCTCTCTCTGGAATTTCCGCAACCATACAGCACTTTCCTACCTCCATCACGACGCCGATTAATAATCACCGGTCGGCTCCTCACCTTCACATACCACCAAATTTTCGCACGTGCGCTCATCATGCACTCTCGCCCACGATCGGCTCTACATCGCAACCACCACCACAACCACCACAGCCTCCTCCATTTCGGCGAACATCTCGGTAATAAACGTTCTCTCGGCGCGTTGCGGCGCGGCGCGGCGCGCGGACGTAAGAGACGCGGGACGGATGGCCGGGTAACCCAGATCGGCTCTCTCGTCGTCGAGTGCGCGTGAGCGTCGATCCGCGCCTCCTCGCCGCCGCCAGTCCCGCCGCGTCCGCCGAATGGACGATTCCTGCGCTCTCTCGCGCGCGCTGTGTGCCGCGTGTGTCCTATAGAACCGCATCACGCGTGCGTGTGCGCGTGTCTTTCTCTCTCTCTCTCTCCCTCTCTTTCTCTCTGTCATTTATGTGCGAGTGTGCAACGGAGGAGCTAGCAACTATACTACACTATACACGAGAGTTGGATTGAATGGACAGAGAGTAGTGAATAGAATAAAAGCAAGCGGCTGTGATTTTTTTTTGGAGATTTTCGGATGGGATCGAGAACGGAATGATACCGTCGCTGATAAGGTGAGTGTGGTATACGCACGAGGGAGAGTACGCATGTGGTGAATCGTGAGTGAGTGAGACTTGCCGGCCGACCGGATGCTGCTACGTCTGCGCGCTTTTTGCTCGCACCTGCGCGAATCGCGTTTGCTGCTGTTTGATGTGTTGTGGAGCAACCGATCATGTATATGAGTACGTGTTTATAAGCGAAAACGCATTTCCTTCACGTTTTTGACCTAGAACTATATTTTATGCGGTTCGTTCGTTTGATATCAGTTACATATTGGCCGGCTAATTTATTCGGCCGCTCTACATACGGCTGCGTATACGCGCGCGCGTGCATCCAATTTGCTTTCGTTATTGTTGCACGGGAGAAACTGTATTTGTTTAGCTTGAAATTCAGCTGATTTGCGGTCTGTTGATTTTCCACGTCCATCAAGCTCATGTAATCACCATACGCGTAAGATTTAGCGTGGTATGCGCTTTTCTATTTTCAATCGAAAACATCCGTTGTTGTATAAAATAGAATCTTGCAATTAATTTCGCTTGAAGAGCTATGTTTGAATGGAATTTCGAAGCGATTGAACAACTGTTAAATCGGTTGAATGCTATGTAGAGAAAAAAACCGCTATTCATAAAATTTCCTAGTCATAATCGAGAATCGGACCCAAAAAACACAAAATTCCTATCACTGCAATCGTGTTGAACTAACTGACAGGTTCATTTATCAAACAACCACGTGAAAAATATCCTATTGACATCACTTGGCATGTCACTCGAAGTGACAAATTATCATAGCAATGACAAAGAAAACATGGTTGTCGCACCTATACAGTCGTATGCACGCACACAACATCGCACCTCTCCTAGTTCAGCGGTCGCTGTCGCGCCTCATTCGCCTGACACGGATAATCGCAATTAGAATACATTATATATACCGGGCGAGGAGGAAAGGCCGGTCGTTGAGTGAGAGTTCGGTAGCAATGGCCCACAAATGGCCACGGGCGGCAGTCGTTGTCGTCGTTGGCGCCGGTTTCGAGTTTCCCGAATTCTCCTCTCTGGTTGTCCTACATCCCCACCCGAAGCGCTCCGTTACACATTTCGCCGACTTTCGAATAATTTGAATGGAGCCCGCTGCTGTTACCGCCAATGCTGCTGTCAGGGCTATATATTGATTCTTCCTTGATTCGAATTTTTCTTTCCTTGGTAAATCGAGGCCCACGGAGATGTAAAGATATTTTGCCGTTTTTGCGGTTTCAATTGCGATTATTATCAGTGGGTTGGAGGTACAGTTAGAGCTGAGGATTATGCATTTTTTTTCTTTTAGTTGGACGGTAATCGGTGGATTTGGAACATTTTTGTGGTTTGTAAGCTTTAAATTAGGGAGCTGAGTGTCCGTGAGCGGAAGTAGCATTTATGTCCGAATAAAGTACATTACGTTTGAATTAAAAGAATGGGATTCAACAGTGTGGAACTAATTAGACTGTAGATTTGATTCATTGTATATGCTTAAAGCAAGAAAAAAAGGTTTATGGGCTAAATCGTTACTGAGACGTAAGCAGTTTTTAGTTATGCGTTAGTTATTGATACCTCACTTAAAATAATATTTGTCAATAATTTTTCAAATTATATTAGATTAAAGAATGACTACTTTTACAAAACACTAATAATTATTTGAAATCCTTCATTTCTAATGTTCTCACAATAATTAGTTTTATTTAATGTATTGTTCATTCTTTTAGTTATTAACAATCATAAAGAAATATGTGAATACAAAATTGGTAGAACGGTTCTAAACGAATTTTAAAATACGAAAAATTATCTTAAAATATGTCGATCAATAAAGAAGTTTTGATTAATCAAAGTAGTATACGGAGAAAAATATGATAGTAAAAATTAAATGAGATAGACTCAAATTATGGAAAAAATACAGTAATTTATGGTAAAAATTTCCATAAATTTATAGTATTTTTTACTATATAGAAAAACTTGCCAAAAATTAATCGCAACTTTTTTAAAAAATTCGGGTCTATTCCACATTTACAATCAGGCATGGTAACATTTATTATAATATTTTTTCTAGTTATAGTTATTTTAGATTGATATATAATGATTGTCTTACAAAAAACTGCGAATCTAGGTATACGGTTTTAGATCGGCACGATTTTGGATGCCTGCGGCAATTACAATAGTAATAGTACATTATTAGAAGAGAAGAAATTGTTGAAACAAAAAAGAGGAAAGTTATCACTCACAATTATAACATTTAAATGTTTTTAGACATTCTTCACACTATTGCAGGAGTTATCCTATTTTCAGACAGTAGGAGATTGTATTAAATTTCTCGGCCTCACTCATTCTAAATGGAATTCGCCTATACCCACAGGCGTTTTCATAGTTTGTTTTTACGATTCAATCTTATTTAGTTCATTGTTTCTGTCAAGATTAATTGGTGAAAACAAAGTTTTTCTATTACGGCTTAATTTTACAACTTTAACGTATAAAGTATACAGTTTTTCTTTTAATTGAGTTGAATTTACTGTAGTTGTGAATTTCATTCAGTTTTGCTGAAAAAATGTGGAGCTCGTGTAATATCATTGTCGTTTGTTTTACTTTCTAAAGGCAGTGTTTACGGAAGTAATTCAGTGCAGCAACTCAAAATTATACATAGGTTTTTAAGTATGGACAGTGCTTTTGCCTCCTCCTAGAGGAAGTTTTATGATAGTAAAAAAAACAGTTTTTGAGATAATGTGTTAGGAATGTTATTTAGCAAATTTGGAATTGAAATACACTATTTTTAGAAAATGTCCGTATGGATGTGTGTGTGTGTACATGTATGTCCATATACGCTGATATCTCATGATCTACTCGAACGATTTTAACGAGAGACTGATCATTTTTTTAGATTTTGCTTCCATAGTTGGGGTCAATATTCTATTTTTGTAAAATTAATTTTTTTTTTATAGCCATTTTTTAATTTTCAAACTGAATAGTGTTTATATATTATGAATTCTCTCTATGTAGGATAAAATTTTCTGCAATTTAAAAAAAATCGATAGCTATATTTCGTCATAAGTTATTGATGAAAACGTAATTTTTAGTAAATAGGTTATATTTCGAAATTAAAAAAAGATATTAACATGAATATTTTTTTTGTTATAAAGGATATTGAGTACTATAACTTACTAAATTTTTAGGTTCTATTATTCATTATTTTTGGAGAAAAAAAAATAATTTATAAAAAACAGTGATTTTTTTGTCGTTGCATAACTAGAATACAATTGACTTAATCACTTTGAAAGTCTTTATAGGGGTAGATTTTGTATACGAATCGAGACAGTTCATTGGGCAAAATGATTGGTTCATAAATTTCAGAGATATTTGAGGTTAAAATTTTTCTAGACCTGTTTTGAAATGTATTTCTCGAAAATGGCTCTATGTATCTGAATGGGATGGGCAGCATTTGAAAGAGACTTGAAATATTTATATTTCCTAAAAAGGAAAAATTTTGTAGCAGTCACGGTTCTTTTGTTATTAACAAAAACGTAAAAATTGAAAAAAATTAAAAAAAATGAGTCTTGTATGTTCAACCATTACGATAGTAAAATTATTTTATTTGCTTCAAAATTCATTGTAGAGGTAAATTATTGATAGTTCTCGGCTGAGTTCTTTGAGCAAAATGATTGGTTCATAAATTTCAGAGATATTTGAGGTTAAAATTTTTCTAGAAATTTTTTGAAATTAATTTCTCGAGAATAATTTTCCTTGTAAACTCAATCAAAGCACAATTTTATATGTTTTTTTTTAATTTCGAACCAATGTAACGTGATGACGTTGACCGTGGACTTGAAGAAGAAGAGTTTGATGAAGAATAGTCCTATATCAGAGTTTGTATTTGCGATTGGTTTCCATTGTAAACCCTTATACAAGAATTAAAATCACAAAAAAATAATTACAAATGGAACAGCAATGAATAGCCATGAAACAATTACAAGTTAATATTTTCCATAAAATATTTCCAATTTTTTCGTGAAAAATTTATTTTTTGAATTTCAATTTAATAAAAGGAATCGATAAATCAGTTCGCGGAAGCTAAGTGTCAATAAATTGGCTGCGGTTTTTTTATTCTGCGTGGTCAACAGTTCGCTAATGATAGCCACTTATTCGGTTTAATTACTTTATCAAATGTCATTATAATTATACTCCTACTGACAAGAGAGCGGATACTTTAATGAATATTTAGACTTGCAATTTGAACTCCTTTTTGATATTATTACATCATCTTTTAGATTAATTACTTTGTAAACAGATACGGTTATTTTAATTTTTACGAAGAAATTGTTCGAAACGGGGTTAACTAAGTAATTTATTTGAAAATATTATGCAAGAATTCTGCACGGAATCTTCGTTGAACAACTTCTTCACTCACAATCATTAAATGGTTTTGCTCCAAGTCGTATCTTACATTTCATATTTTTATTTTGGTAATTATGATTTACTTTGTTCCGAAAATTTCTCATCCTTAAGTGCAAACAGCAAATTAACCTGAAATACATAATTGATTGGAAATCCGTTAGATAAATTTCTCAATCGATCGACCATCTAATAATACAATTACATTTATACTTTAATCAATTTGTCAGCGAAAAGTAATTATTGATCTTACAAAATTAAGCGTGAGAAGCTTCAATCTGTCATCCGGTTAATGTCCAATCAAAGTTCAACATAATCCCCATATCCATTTCACCGGCAATTCATAATAACCTACAACTAACTGAAGCAATAAACCAAGGAATCCAGAAAATTTCTTAACTCTCATCTTACGTTTCTATTCCATCCTCGATCATTGAGGATTATGAGCGGAAGCATGAACGGCGATTGCTCAGATTCATATGAATTAATAATGCTCCTTCTCCTGTAGCACCGCACACTTTCACACCGCAGGTTCTGCTCGCCTGCTTGCTTTCACATCCCGCGCACCTCACGTACGCGACTGTTCGCGCCCCGTACGCATAAGAATTCTAAGAGCACACATATGTCTTTCTCTCGCGTCACCTCGGCTATTTATCCTTTGGTCGTTCATTAGTTCCATTAGTTCAATTGTTGGTGCCGACTACTCCACACGCGAGCCGTGCGGCTTTCTTGGTTTAACCATCAGGTGTTTTTTTTGCCCAGAAGATGCTGGTTCTCAGTGCTTGGACTAGATAAAAAGTTGAGGTGCATCATCGTAGGTTATCATATGTATTTTTTGGTTGGAAAGTTATACACCTCTGACAAGGTGTAAATTATTTATGCGTATAAAAAAACCTACACGACTTAAATATTACTATATAATTTAAAAAATGTAATATTCTTTAATTTGAGCTCAATTACATCTTAATGCTTTAGTACTTCATTCATTATTTAAAACTTTTGAATGGATAATTTTAGAATTCTAAGTTCTGATCTTTTGAAGGCATCTACAAGTACGACAAACATTCATTGAGAATATCGTATTCTGCTTTGAACTAACGGGTTTGCAGTTCGTTATGCCACCACACCACCAATTACTTAAATAAATACTCAAATATAATTACTTCTAATAACAGAGATTGAAAATCCGACAATTACCGTTCGCACGCGAACCCCAATGAAGTCGAACGAAAAAAAAGTCCTTATTAGATAACAATCCGCGACGGGAGGGAAAAATTCACCGGCAAATGCCGTAATCCATTCTTGCGCAGCTCTTTCACCAGACGCGCGCGTGCGCGCGAAAACAATGATCGTCCCGCGGAAAAACCGCAAATCACACGGCCTGAGAAAGGCTAACTCCTCGTAGAACCTTGCCACTTGACTTTGCGCGTGCGGTACGATGACAATACGACATTCTTCTCGCAGAGCGTTAAAATCAAGCTACCGACAATTCTGTGCAGCGCAGGAGGCGGAAGCAGCAGAAAAGAAGCATATCCATGGTGTAGGATGAGTTCCAGTAGCGAGGATCGTTCCTGATCGTTCGCGTTGGCTGCATTGGAAGAAAAAGAAGGAGGAGGTGGAGAAGAAGAAGAGAGATAGCAGGAGACGCGAGAAGGCGTGCCGACGACGCGAGCTGGAAGCAATTAACACACGAAAGAAACATGTAAGGATTGTTTGGATATGTATGTACATATAGTGCCCGATTCTAATCGCGTGCAAGTGAACTTATATATATACACACACACACACACACACACACACACACACACACACACACACACACACACACACACACACACA
>JAYJLV010034863.1:0-15000 GCA_036873485.1 Torymus texanus
GGGCAATCTGACTGCCATTAATATTAAGTAATTTAATGTATAAGACTGTAAGACCGATGTAAAAATTCTTATCAGTTTATTGCTTATTATTTAGTAAAAACTATTTTGATGATACTATCGAGAAGTTAGACTAGTAAAACTAATGAAATAAGTTATATAACAAGCAGTAAAGTGGATGCTATAACATGACTTCAACTCCGTCTCCGTCCTAATACTAAAGCTAATTAAACCAATAAAATCTAACTTCTGATTGAGCAAAAAAGTAACTCTTTATGATAGAATAAACTTGAAAGAAACCTCTATAACTCTAGAAATAGCTACCGGGACATGGAAAAATTGCTACCATAAAATTTTAATTTTCGCCAAAACTCAATCTAATCAAATGCCTCGTAAACGTATATCCACAAACGCTTCGAAATCAAAATCAAATCATTTCAGCTGACGCAGCAACGGAGATTACAGTTAACAAGTATTTCGAACGAATGCGTTGTAATTCGATTAATCGTGATCATCACGAGCGAGCGAGTTCAATTTCCAAATCATCCCGCAACGTTTCGAGAATGCAAAGGCAAAGATAGAGCTACAGAAAAGAACGATTTTTGACTGAGCGCCAAGTCATTATTCCCCAATTCTAATTAAACGCGTTCTAATTAGCAATATCGATTCAACGTCCATTCATCTATTCGCACAATTGTCAAATTCACGCGCGTACGTACTTTTGTGTGTTACTTCTATGCTAAAGATACAATAAAGAATCTTTGGAATGGGGTGTCGGGGCTATTTCAATACGTAGAATCGAAATGGTCGCCGTCGTTCGTGCAAATTATGGAGTTGATTTGATGTATAGAAAGTCAAACGAGTTGCGAGGTTAAGGTAAATTGCTAACAACTGTCAATTATCGGTAGGTGAAATCAAATGGTTTCTTTTATTAGTGTCTACATATTGCGGATATTATACACTTTGCATCACACTTTATAAACTATGGAATTCCAATTAAAACGTAAGAAAATGGTTTGCCAATTAACTATTCGTTGTATCTTCTTTATTTATTACCTATCATATATACCGTTAAAACTAAAAATATACTTTCAGTATACTTCACGTGAATCTTAATTAACTTGAAGCAGCGATGAACTATAAAATCTGCATTAATATAAGAAGTTCGTAAACGGTCACTATCTTGAAAAATCTTGTTGCTATTAAAATCAAGAGACAGAAGATTGACTAAAAGTAATCAAAATATTTAGTATCTAACAAAATAATGACAAAAACAATTTTAACGACTACAGAATTATAAAATAGTTCCAGGTGTTAATGAACACTTCAAATTAATTATTTTTGTAAAATAAAGCCAGCGATCCATTGCAGTTCTTTCTACGCTTGAAATAATCCGACTATCATTCTGACACTGAGATATTTGCACAAAACCATTTTCTCGTTAAATTACATAGATAACATTGTACACCTGTTCACATTAATCATATACGCTTTAGAAGCAGTGCATTTGAAATCACAGTGCAAACATCTCATTTCATGCAAACCCAAGCGTAAAACTGCGCCAACCGCCGCCTCCTGCGCGTAATCAGTGTCTTAATAAACTTACTTTGAAGGAAGAAAAAATAAGTGAAAAAGAGAGAGAGAGAGAGAGAGAGAGAGAGAGAGAGAGAGAGTAGTCTAGCCGTTGAAGTACTCGGCTCGTCGTCACGCCTATCTGATCGCACGCAAGGCGTCGGTCGCGGCCGCTGGGCAGTTAACAGGCATGAAAACGCTGGTCTCTCTTGCAAGAGAAAGAGCGTGCGGTTGTTGTCTTTGTAAACGCCTCGCAACACGCGCAGTCGATTTTTATCTATAAAGTGTAGAAGAAGTGCGAGCTTCGCGAAAGGTGGATGGTTATATGGATGAGAGGTGATTTGAGCTTGGGTGGACAATAATTAGCACTTATTTTCTCGGTCGAAGCGTACCTAAGTAATGAAGAGGTTTCACGCAAGTTGTTTTATTGTAAGTTTTTTATTATTACGAAAAATATATATGTTTTGATGCTATCTATTTTTTATTTTTTATAAGAGAGTAAATATTTATTCTTTTCAGTGAGGTACATTTCTAAATTCTCTTGAAAGTAGATATTTCTGCTGTACTTTTAAACGGAAATGAAACTTTTAAAATTATCTGAAAGTTATCATGAGATAATAACCAATGCGCTTTGAATCGATTGTGCAGATGATCGGGAGAAAAACGTAATTCTTAATTATCCAAGTCGTAAAATTCCTATATACCAACGCTTTTAAATGAGCAATAAATTGAGCAAAACTTCGAAGCGCTGCTACGGAGAATCCCTCACATTGAAAAGCGACTGCTCTCAGTATTTCTCCGAAAGATTTTCCCGCACCTGGTATGTATATATGCGCTTGCGAAAATTCGCCAAGCCGGTGTACGTATATAAGCGCCAAAGTTACTGAAAGTCTGATCAAATCAGCGCGTCAACCGCGTGCGAAACTGGTTTTAAAAA
The DNA here is from genome assembly GCA_036873485.1 of Torymus texanus. NCBI lineage: Eukaryota > Metazoa > Arthropoda > Insecta > Hymenoptera > Torymidae > Torymus > Torymus texanus. The sequence goes on from JAYJLV010034863.1 coordinate 2,507, forward strand.
ACTTTATCTCCGCTCGTTTGTTGTTCTTTTTTGTCCTTTTCCGCGGGAAAAAGCCAAATGAGAGAGAGAGAGAGAGAGAGAGAGAGAGAGAGAGGCACAAAAGTTTTCATCGCCAAGCTTTTTTCTCGGCAAAGACGCGCGACAGAAAGTTCAAACAATTGTAAATTCAAGGAAAATTTTTGAATTTTAAAAGAAGTCGAACAATTGCCGAAGGTATAATGCCTAGGCCAAAATAATTTTTCCGTTCGATAAGTAGGTACTGATTAAGTAGTCAGGAAGAAATTTTGCCCGGGAATCGCTCTCCTTTTGGTGAACGCTTCGATAAAACTCGTCGGAAAGTTTTATACTCCGAGTTTTTAGGTCACTGATTATAAATTGGCCATCAAAATAGCAAATTTCAAAGAGAAAATTACATTTGAAAGTTTTCTAGTAGCTTAGAAGAGAAAAGCATATCTTTCGTGTAATTTCTCTGTGTTTGCGCTAATTATGAATTATAATAAAGCACAAAAACTAATATCATCATAGCGTGAACAAGATAGCGGAATTATTCAATTTAACAATTAACCTAGAAAAATATTTTTCTCAATACTGTGCGTAAAACTGAATTTCCAGGGTCTATTTTGCCTACGTGAAATACCACTTTACTACACGTATTTGATCCATGTACATTATGCATACAGACGATGTTTTGTGTACGAAATGTACAACGTTAATCGAATTCCCCTCTTTGAGTTTAGATAAATAGTATAAGCATTTGAATTAAACCGCTTGATCACTATAAGAATCATCTACCTTGTATACTTGTTGCATAATGTCCCATTATAACATTTATTCATTTTTAACTAATTATGCATTTATACGTTAAAAAATCAATTACATTTAAATGTAAAATACTCTTTAACTAAAGCTATATTAACTTTTTAACTTTTCTGTTACAGGTATGTCGAACTTCCCACACTCGGATTCAACAACTGCCATCCGTAAGTACCAGCTACACCATCCCTCTAACAACACATATATAATTCAACCCTGCTTTTACACACCAAGGAAACTCTGCAATTACCATTTTCCCCGCAACATTGTCATTGTGTCTAAATGAAATTACACATCGCGTTTGCATTATCTCATTTCAAGGGGAAGTAGCACAGACGTGAGATTGAAAGAAGAGAGCCGTGTAAGAATACAAGTGCGCGCAATCATTAAGTCGTTTGTCGCTCGAGGAGAAAAACTCGCGCTTTTCACAGTCTTGAGAAAAGCGCGAGAATATTAATAGTATGTAATTTTACGGATAGAAAGTGGAAGATTGCGAAGAAAAACGACGTTTAGCTTTTCTTGGAAAAGGGATGCCGTACCTTTTATGAACATGTAAGGGATACTTAATTTTTATCGTGTAATTAAATTCTGCTCGAGCGCTTTAATGTATTTCATTAAAATCTTTTTAAATTTATAACTTTATAAAATTACTTTTCGAAAGTTTTCAAAAATTTTGAAATTATAAAATTTTTAAAATATTTTAAAAGCATCGAAATAGCGAACCTCGTAAAAATTTACTCTGGAAATAGCACTTAAAATTTTTTGCACTCAAGTACTTTTGATGTCAAACTTAGCAGGCTATTTTTCAATAGGGAAACATTATTTAAAACAATTTGTTTCTTATAAAAAATATAGAAAGTTTTATTGCTTTCTCATAAAAGTTTTCTAATTCAAACCTTATGAGATTGTTTCGAAATACCATTCCATATCAGCAATCTCAAAGCGACTTCTTGGCTAATGTAATATTCAGAATACGAGAATCCCTGAATATAACACATCTATGAATTTTAGTTTCATTTCGCACTTCCAAATTATGAAACATTGTTATAACATTAGAACTTCATCGAAATTCTATAGAATTACAAAATCAGTTTAAAACAATACAGCAGGAGAATAGACAATGTACCTATTAATGATACGTAAACCAGTAATCCGAGTACAGTATCACAAGAAATTAAAACTTTTAAAAATTCATACAATTACTATTCTAGAACACGCGTGCAAAAATAATAAGTTAAAATCTATCGAAACATGCAGACTCACACATAGCCACATAAAATACCTAAGGAAATGAAGCAGCGTGTTTAAAAATGAAAGGACTGATGGAGACGTCGTCCATCGAAGGAGCAACGTGGCGATGCTCGCGCTTGAAAAAGTAATGAGGCAGGGAAGAAACGACTAAGAGGAGAGCAGCAGCGCAAGGAGGAGAAATGCGTAAAAATAAAAGGCTGCGCGAGAAAAGTTCGAAACTCGCTTCTTCGGTCCTATGATCTCAGGCACTTTGTTCTCCTCGTCGCTTCTTTATGGAGATCCTTCGATTATCGATAAAAGGCAAGGGAATAAATTAGTTCGACGGCGAGCGAGGTGGATTCAAGGTTTGCCAAACTTCCGAGCTCTTTCACTCTCCCGTTTCCTCTGTCCCTATCTCTTTCTCTCTCTCCCTTTCTCTATCCCTTCGCGTGTGGACAAAATTTTCTCAAATTCGAATGGATTCGGTTTGACCGTAAGTTTTGAACAAATCGCATTGGAACCTTATTCGTTGTTTAGTGGCTCCGCTTTTCCTCGAATTCCGTTCATCTCTGTGGTACATTTTCGAGAATTAAGAATAAATTTTCTTTATAGCCTCTTTGGTATAATCTACAATTCTGAAAATCTAAATCAGTAAATTGCTTAATACTTTTCACAATTTTTTTTGCGATATTAATTCATTTCTATCCTTTTTACTTCTCTTTTATATTACTAATTTTCGGTTCTCTAAACCTTAATATTTCAAATGTGAAAATTCAAACGATTCGTCAAACAAATTTGTTTTATCAATCCTAACGAATTCACTTGGCGGTCTTTATAACAAAGTTTAAACAATAGGCCGCGTCGCTTTGTAGAGTTTTACATGAACAAACTTAACTTTGACTAATTTTCGAGCGAAACTGCAATCGATTATTCACTGGTATCTGCATTTTTAACGCAGTAGAATTTGCTCGACGCGTACTTTTATTACTTGCGAAACGTTCAATGAAACAGTGCGTGATTACGTAAGTTTCATTGCCATTGGAACTCTATAAAAGTTATTAAATTTATAAAAACGATTAAGCGATTCCCATCGGTCGTTTTATTTTAGCCTGATTCAATGTATTCACTATATCAGTATTACAAATTCATTGTGTAGTTTAATTTAATTTATTATTCAATTGTATTTCGTTAAAAGTCTGTTAATGAAAAAAATTAAATTAAAAACAAAAAGGGTCACAAATTGTCCGTAACTGCAAGACAAAGCAAGACTCGTCGTCTATCTTTCACTACCCGAAACGGTCGGAAATATAAATTGTCTAAAAAGAAAAACTCAAAAGCATCAGTGAATTTTGAAAAATGATCTTCATTCTCAATGCTCGACATACAACTTTCAACGACCTGTATAATTCTGCACGAACCAAGAAAAAGAGAGAGTAAGAGAGAAAGCAAGAGGAAGAGAGATTAATAATGCGCGCCCATCCCCGAAACAAATGCCGAGACAAACGACGGACGCACAAAAACCTGACGACGCAATCGCGAGAGATAGAGCGAGGGATTCGCCAAGCTTCTTCTTCGATGAATTATCGTCCCGCGCTCGTTAACGTTGAGAGAAAAGACGCTGAAGAAGATGCGCTAGCGAGAAGCCGTAATATCAGCACCGAACGCTACATCGAGGCGCATAGTTCGACGCGAAGTTTCTTGCAAGGCTTTATCCATGGACAGGGTAAGATGTATGGTAGGGTAGAATCTTGGTATTATGAAGCGACTTACGCGGAGACGCTGTTCTCGAAGGTATTTGTGATTTCTGAATTATGATTGTACCAGAAGAATTTTAATTCGTTGGAAAATTCGACTCTGCGCGTATTCAGTAGAACTCGTCGAGTTTGGTCAGACGTAGAGTACTTTGAGATTTAACAGTTTTAATAAATAAAAGTTAATTCAGTATCTTCTCTATAGCAGTGGATGCTATTTTATAAATATTATATATTGCTTTCTATACTATTATTTATAAAAAAAAATCAACAACTAAATTATTAATTTCTGCATGCCGTAAGTCAACTAATATCATACAACTTAAAAAGAAAAAGAAAATATATTTTTCATTCTGCTTTACATTACCAATCATCCCTATAAATTTTCACAACAAAAACTCCCGATTATTCCAGCAGATCTCAATACACACTCCGCACCCCATGAAACCTAATCGCCCGTGGGCGACGAAGACCAGAGTCAACAAATTACCAGCTCGTCTATCTCCACCTTCTCCTCACCCTACTCCCTCTAAACCCCACCGTTCCTGCGAATATTTCAACAGCCAAATGAATCCGCCTAATAATATCCTCTCGCTCTCTCTCTCTCTCTTGGCTGCTTGCGCTCGTGCTCACGTCGTCTAATCCGAAGGTAGCACGTTGGTGTGTACTGCATAGTTCAATGAGACTTCGCGCGCGCGCAAGTTCGGCACGTTAACGAGCTCGACCTTAGCTGCCGCTACTATACTGCGCCCTGCTTTTCGGCTCCCTAATGACTCGCCGGCTACTTAGCCACCGAGCGAGCGGCTTTATACGCTAATTACCGAGGAGTGTGTTTTCTGCGAGGACGAAGAGGGACCGTCGCGAGCGAGCGACCCGATTGTTGTTGCCCCCTTCTTCTCTCACGTGCTCTCGCGTATAATCTTTTCTTTTCGACCTACGCATACTCGAATTGGGTCGTCGGAAAGTTTTTATTATTCCCCTTCCCGGTACTGGTGGTGAGGGATTTTCGTTTTTGAAACCGTTTACCTCGTTGCTCCACTTTGCGGCTTCGTTTTTGTTTTTCCAGTTCGGCTTTCTCTCTTTCTCCTCTTCTCTCTCTCTCTCTCTCTCTTCTCTCTCTCTCTCTCTCTCTGTTTTACCGAGAGAGTTAACTGGATTTTGAATGTTTTCTTTTTTTGTTCTCGCGTAATTGTATTTGACAATGGCTATTCATTCCATTTAGTTTGGCACAGGTTATATTGTCTCGAAATGTAGGTCTCAATTAACGTGAAATTATTATGATTACATTGTGCCCCAATTGTTCGCACAAATTCCACGTTCTAAAAATGCTAACGAAAATTCCAACGGAATACTTTGTCTCGTTTGATCGCAACCTATCTGCGTCATTTTCATTGCGGAAAACGCACACTGTCCCTTCGCGTGAGCCAAAAATTTATCGCTCAGAGCTTTGATTGTCTTCTGAATAGTCACGCTAATCGCGAAAGTTGCAACGCGCATGAACTTTCTTAAGTCGTTAAATCGCTGTGTACACTCGCCTAAGGACTTAATCTTCCATTAAGTTTTAATGCTACTTCGGCCCGAGTCCCAAGTTCACTCTCCCTCTCTCTCCCTCTTTTCTAATTGTCGTTTAGATGCCTTTCAGAGTTCGTGCGCGTACGCGCGCTCTTCCACGAAGTTCGAGCGGGCAAAGGGGGAGAAATTATATTTTCATGAGTTCGCGGAGTTGCCAAATTGCGAAATGCACGAAATATTTAGTAAATGTGTAAGGGCCTGAGTGCTGGGCTAAAACAAAAGTTATTTTCTATATCGGCGTTTCGACAAGTTTCAAGTTTTACAAAGTTAACCTTGGTCCACTTTTAAACTGACGATAAAATTAATAGCTTGTACTCTGATAAACTTGAATATTGAATTGATTTCATCTATAAGCTTGTCATATATTCATCTCAAAACTATGAAATTATTTACTCAGTTAAATACCTAAATGCAATGTTGATTCAAACTTCTACAGTTACCAAAAAAATCAGATTCGATAAACTTTTTAAAAGCTTCATGTGCTGATAATTTTGGTCACTATAATCACAAAAAAAAAGAAACTGTTTTTTAAAAAGGATTTACTCCTTACGACGTGGCGCAAAAAGAGATATCCTCGAATCCCGAAAAACAGAATCCGCAAATACCCCGGGACACCCGGGCGTTAATCATACTCCATACTAATTGCGGACTGCAGTGGGAGAGAGAGAGAGAGAATACGAGAGAGACGACGCGCCGGCAAAGCCACGGGCTTCCGAAATGGGTTAAGTGTTTTAGGATGGATTGCTCCTGGAGACACCTTCATAATGCATCGGTTGCGTCTCTCTCTCTCTCTCTCTCTCTATCTCTCTCTCTCTCTCTCTCTTCTCCTCTCTTCCTGTAGCGGCCACGTGTGTACGATATATACTACGCGTTTAATCGTCTAATGAGGAAATCGAATTTTCGCGGCCGCCCCTTTAAAACGCGCTCCGATTGCGGCAAACGTGTACAGAGTTGACCCACATGGCACGGGCCAAGTTTTGTGGCTGTCCTTACGGCTTTGATGTGGCCAGTGGAGGCAGGATTTGTGTGTTGGGTTTGAGGATGTGGGATGAAAATTTTTGGATGGTGTGGAATGTAAGCTCTCGAAAGTTTTTATTAGAATGTTCGGAAAATTTGGATTTAATGTCTTTATTGCTTATTAACGTATTTTATGCTAACCTATTGTATATTACAACTCACAAACACTTTTATATACGTTTAAAAACTTTTTATAATAATTTAAATGACGGGAAATGAGAAATATTTTTAATACTCTTTTCATTCACCATTTCTGTAAAGTAATGAGTTTTTTCTTTATAAAACTCAATTGAAAAAGTCTGTGTGTATTTAAAAACTAAAAATATGAGTAAATGATAATGGTAAAAGCTAAAGGTTCAACAAACACAGTAATATTTTTCCAACTACAACTTTTTTTGTAACTAATCATTTTTATTTGGTATATTTTCCAAATTCGAGGATGCCTATGGCTCAAGACAAGTAAATATCAATAAGGAATGTATAAAACCAATGAGAGCATACAGTATCTATGCAAAATTAAACATTTGCATAGGAATTACTACTGAATTCCGCATGAAATTTTCATTTTTCTACTTATTTTAGCAAAATTCTCCCTTATTTATTTCAACTTTCCTTTCAACTTTTTTTCAATTTCATACTTTTGCCAGCTCTACCCTATACCATTGGTTCTATACATTCTCTTGCGCTCCTCTATTCACTACATATCCGTGAGCATCGTACTTTAATAATTTTCCGAAACGAATAATGACGAAGGAATTGTTCAACTATTAAACGTCCTATCGCCTATGCCATTGAAGCTCTTGACCGAAGCTCCACGGAACGCAATAAATCGTTCGCTCAATGCAAGCTTGGCAAACAAGCGTGCGCTTGCGCACTTGAATCGGCACGTAATTAAAGGCTACTTGAAAAAAATCTAGCTCCTCTTCCCTCTGCAAACACGTGCCTTCGTTCTCTTGAGCTGGGCGCGTATGGTTCGATGATAAACGCGCAATAGTTCTCCACTCGCTACCCCGCGCGTACGTGACGCGAATTCTGCTGACTACTGCAATTTTATTTACCCTCGTCCTTTTCGCTCTCTTCTTTCTGTCTGTCTGCCTGTCTCTCTCCCACTCTTTCTCTTTCTCTCATTCACGCTTTCCCTGCTTCTTCGTATATTCCCGATTAGCAATTCCAGGGATTTCCAACAAGATTTTTATCGAGCAGGAGCCTTTTAATAGGCATGTAAAACTGAATTTATTAAAACCACGAGTATCAGGCAACTTTATTCGCTATATTATTCCTCGAAAAATAGATTTTCGATTTGTTTTACAACTTTTAATACTTGGAATTCGCAATTATGATGAATAAAGCTGATATTTTAACAAATTTGAACTTTTTACTAGAATAAAATATCAAACATTGTTTATACATCATCCGATGTACGCAATTTAAAAAATCAGCAATTTCGATATCAGTATTTCATACAAAGTACGCTTCACGTGTATAACAACGCTAACTATATATTGAACCATCATACTTTTTTGTCAGTATTAATTTCTCTTTTGTAATACAAAAATAGAAATCATGTTTTTCTCGGTATACGTAACTACTAGAATATCATGACAACAACCACTTTTCAACTGGCAATTACACTAAAAAAGCTTTGTTTTCCAAACGTAAATAAAATGATTTTCTTGCAAAAACATCCTCTACTACAAAAGAAAAACCACAATACGTAACAATTATGTGATCTTCACCTTGATCTCACTGTCAATTCATTATTGAATAAAACAAGCGTCAAAACTGCAAGTCATAAACGCCTGCGACATTTCTTTTCGAGCTGAAAACTTCTCTCTTGACCTCTCTCGCGCTTAGCTCTCTCTTCGTGAAATTCCTCCTCGAAAAGCTCAAAAGTTGGCGGCGGCAAGGCAAGAGGAAGAGGAGACAGAGAGAGAGAGAGAGAGAGAGAGAAGGAGCTCGCGGGCGACAAATGAAAGGCGACGAAACTCGTTCTTCATTGCCGCCAATAAAACGGGGCGCGCGTGCTGCACCTTCGAGAGACGGATTTTTCGCCTCCTCCGCTACTCACGGAAAAGGAAGTGTAATGAAATAACTTCGGTGACTGGCTCGCTACTCTTTGCGTCCTCTACTCAAGAACAAATGAATAATTAAAAGGTCCTTTCTAGCTTTTTTTCAAGTTGTTGTGCGAATAATAAACGTTACAGTTTCAAAACTTTGTAGTGTACAATTCGGAGGCTATCGAGTGGAGAAAATATTTCGTGGTCTTGTTTTTTCAAAAATTTTTTAGTTCAGCTGAAATAATAAAATATTTTCAAGCATTTTGACTATTCAACATTCCACGTATCTATGGACAAATATCACTCACAGGATGGAAAAGGTGTTTTTTCGATACTGCAAACACTCTCACAAAACACGAGTGCCATCGCAAGCGCGTCGAAACACACGGTGGAATTCCTGAAAATACAGAAGGGGGTGAAAAATGAAGAGAATCGCGCTCGAGCCATTTTTTACCCCTTGATCAGAGAAAGAGAGCGAGCTATGGATCAAAAGTAATAAAAAAAGACAAGCGCAGCAATCGAGAAGCAGAGGAAGAAAGGAAGATGGAACTGTCGAAGCTGCACGCGGCCCAGGTTTTATCCGATTTCAAAGAGATCCAGCTGGTTTCAGGACAGAATGGATAGACTCTAACTCCCTTCTCTCTCTCTCTCTCTCTCTCTCTCTCTCTCTCTCTCTCTCTCTCTCTCTCTCTCTCTCTCTCTCTCTCTCTCTGTCTCTCACTCCTGCTCTTTCTTCCTCTTTTTCACCCCTTAGAGTTCAAAGATTCTTCAAGATCTCGTTGTATCCGCAAGTTGTCCGTTCACGTGCGGTCCGCTACTCGAAAGCGAAGAAGAAGAGTAGTACGCTCTTTCTTCGCTGATACGAATACTTATATATATCGTGTGTGTATGTGTGTGTGTAGCGCCTACTGGTACAAAGAATCGTGTGTGATTGTACTGTAAATACCTTTAACCGAAGCTGTTGCTGCGTTCGTTCGTGGAAAAATTTGGTATAGCCTTTCGAGCGTTATCTTTTTGATTAACTAAAATTCATTTTTATTCTCAGGTATTTGATCGGGAGTGCCATTAGAGTTATAATTAAATTTTCACGAGATATATACTACCAGAACTATATTTGAGTTCGTACGATTGAAGTTAATTCAGAACAATCGCGATGCGCGTTTCATTAAATCATCGTACTTAAAAAAAAAGATGAATAAAAAATCATTTTTTCCAATCTCAGATAAATTTTTTAAATTTCTATTCCCCCTGTCATTCGCTAATTAAAAACTCGAACTAATGAAATATGAAAAATGAAAAAGAATAACCTTATTCATTTTGCGCTATTCACATGTGGCTTGGAAACGCAAAAAGGACCGTGAGTTCTCGCATCCGTTGTCACGTGAATTCCTACGTGAAAATCCCAGGGGTGAACGTCATCCGTACACGAGCTTGCGACGCGTTTCTCGCGCTGTTTGTGAGTCGCTAGACCGGAAGGGATTCTACCCACTCGTATTGGCGTAAATATGTGTTCGCAGCAGCTTTAGCCTCGGTGTTATGTACACTGACGGCTCTGCGGAAAATGGGATGTTACGTACTGATAAATTATCTTTCTTTTTCATTGTTAGCGTTTGACGATTGTATAATTTATTTGCACGATGTATTTTCGTTAATTTTATTGATAAGGTAGGACAATATTTTCGCGCTTATCATGTGAAAACAGAAAATGTACATTCGCTGTTGTAACAGACAGAAATTGTGTCAAACGGAGAGACACGTTTAAATAAAATTTAAAATAACTGGTTATATTTAATAAAATAGATATAAAAATAACAATTACTGGAAAAGTAGTAGACCACGAGTTGATGTATACGTATAGCACCACTTCTAAATATTAAAAAGCCTTCCTTCACTTATTGCCTCTCAAGAAGCACTTTAGCCTAAAAAAATTGCTATTAATTGCTCGGGTTCTAGCAAGCTGTCAATTAATAGTTGAAAAAAATATATATAAGTGCACGCGATATAAGCAGCGCTTTAATTTTTTTCTCTCTCTTTCGAGCATCCAAAAGTTTTCCAAGTTACAAAGATCGCGGCTTCCCAACTGAGTTACCGGAGACGAGATCCTCTCCATACATACACACACAGCTATACGTGTATATACTAAGACAAGGAAGGCTCTTACCAAAGCTTTTTGTACACGCAAGAGAGAGAGAGAGAGAGAGAGAGAGACGCGTTGGTTTCTGAAGTTTTCCCAGCGCTCTGCGCTTCCGCGCACGTATTGTGAAGTTTTTCCGTTTTTTTCCTTTCCTACCACCCGCCCCCCTTGTGCGCGCTTTTCTTTACCCGAGAAGAGAGAGAGAGGGAGTGAGCACCTGCTCTCATTTAACGATGAGCGGCAACTTGTCGGGCGCACGCGCCACGTTTTTCAAGATCGTTTGAAATCTTGAAAAGGACGCTGCGGCTGTTCTCTCTCTCTCTCTCTATCTCCTTTTCTCGTTGGCTCTTGGAATGCAAGCTTCAGGAACGTGCACGCCCGTATTTTTTTTTGTATACAAGGAGTGCTTGAAATATAAAATTTCTTTAAAGTGTCTTCCATTAAGAACCGGTGTAATTATAATATTATATATATGTAAATGCTACCTTGGAGGGTGCTCACTTGAAGCGCGACGGTTTATGCGCGAATTAACGTGTTTTAATGATGATTAAGGTTTGCTAAAGTTAAGAAGAAAGAGTTGTTTATGTTTAATAATATTAAAGTACCACGGAGTTAGTTAAAAATTGACATAATTACTGGTAAAGCTTATACATGCTTATGTATTTCTAATCTAGGTGTTTTTAATATTAATCGAAGTCACTTAAAAATAATACGTTACTCTTTTTTATTACAATGTTATATGTTTATTTCCTTAATTAAATTAACAGAGGGTGAATATTTCGTTCTCTGCTTTCGAAAAAATTTAAAAAAATAAAAATACGAAAAAATCAACGCGAAATGGCAAAGCAACACGACAGTCCCATTTTTTCTCCCTCTTTATAAAATAAAACGAGCGGGCTTAACACTAAAGACGCGCACGCGAGAGAAAAAAATATCAGTACGTCGACGCGGCTTGCACAGCTCGCTCGCCCGCTCGTACGTTTTAATTAGAGTTTCGTAATGCAGCGACGTGTGCGCGCACATATACGCGTCCTAACGACGTTACTTGCAAAAGGGGCTTTTACACCCGCGTTTTGACGCAGTGTAAGGCGCATCGTCGCAAAGATACGCGACGAACTCGATGGTCGCCACAATTGCGCACGAATGCAGTTCTTTTGCTTCTACACCTGGCAAAGGAATTTTTTCGTGTATATTGTTTGGATTTAATAAAGAAGAAAATGGGACGCTGTCGCTGTAAATGATACGTACGATATTTTTGAATGATAAAGTTTGGAATTCCAATGCAGAAATGCACTTTAATTATTTTTTTTTAATGAATTGAAATTGTATTTTTTAATTTTAGAAAGATATGAAAAAAATGATAATACAAAAAAAAACTAAAATAAGAATTTTTGTTACAAGTCGTAAATACTTAGGAATGGTAGATTTAAATTTCTCTATTAATAATTTCGATCAATCTAAAAATTGCTGAAAATGACTGAAATGAGAAAAACTTTGTACTAAAAATTACTATTTATATACTAGAATTTAAAAATTATATAGCTATTTTACTATGAAATGTAACAATTTTCATAAACCTATACGACTTAATCTCACGCTTACTACCGAAAATAGTAATTTTTCATAAAATGTTTTCCATGTAATAATGATATTGTCATTTTCAGTCAAACCACACGTCAGGATTTTCTAATGCTCACTCAAATCCATTTGTTCTCGTAAAAATAACTGCAAAACCAGTAAAAGCTTTGTTAAACAGAAAATATATGATTTTGAATCCCATTTTTTTTAATTTCACATGTAAATTGACAGCAGATTTTCCAGCTTTTCCCATTAAATATAACCAAGCACAGACTTGTACATTGCATAACAAAGTAATAACAAACCAGATTTTCGTACACATTTTCTATTTTAGACGCCTAT
>JAYJLV010034863.1:17500-26554 GCA_036873485.1 Torymus texanus
ATCCTTTCAGGGGAGTTCGCAGTGCGTTTACACAAGTTGACAGTTCCTGAAGTTGGCTGGTTAAAGTTTCGGTTCGACTGTTTATGGATCTGTACTACTGAGTGGGGAAAAATTGATTGCACAAAGAGCGTTGTTTCAATTTGAAAACTGTGCCATAGAGTATTGAACGTTCATCAGTTAAAACGCATATTTATTATACAATTGCTGAGCTGTTTATTAAACTTTCAACGTATTATTATTTATTTACCGTTAACAATTTCCAACCTCAAAATCACTCCGTTCATACATTACCCTATACCTCCAAAAAAAAATCCAAGACTAATTTCACCTCTTACCCAACTCCTAACACCAATCAGAAGAATTACCGAAAGACTCTCAATCCCTCTCCTCCCATCGTACCCGCAAAAACTTGCCCATCTCACCTCCCGCTCCTTGAGGTCGATCTATCTATCTTCAGCTTGTAACACCTCATCCGGCAGCGCTCGTACGAGACGCGGTTCCGGAATAACAATCAGAGTAACCCGGGGAAAATTCGTGGAAGCCAGCCCCTCGTTAGGCCCTCCGCGTGAGCTTCTCTTGCTCTATAACTTTTAAGTGCTCGTGCGTTAGGGATCGCTGCGTTGTTTTTCGACGGCACTCATTTACGAGGATCAATAAGATACCACTGACTGTCAAAGATACGTTCTAAATAAGGAGATTAATTCGCGAATTATCCTGTTTAGTAGACTCGGATTTTTCGCAGTAGTACAAACAAGTATACGACCAGCCGTGTTGGCCACTTGGAAAATGTAAAAAAAAATTTTACTCTTTATTCAAAGCCGTTTACCCATAGCCGATGCGCCTCATAAATATTTCGATATTTTTTCTATACGCTCAATTTTTACACAACTCCCTCACTAGCTCTCCCTACTGAAAGAGTCTTCCGTAAATTTTTTTTATCACATTTTCAATGTGTAAAATATAAAGTGGCACTTATAAAAAAATTATCATGCCCTGGCAAGTGCACTTTTCATTGTACCTCGCTGCTACCAGGCTCGCTCGTACAACCGCATATGCCATAAAATTTTCATCCGCGACCGTAATTCTTCCAACGCGCGCGTGCGCGGCAAAATTTACATTGGCTGAAACGACGACCTACTCTGCCACCGCGAGCAGCCAATATATATATATACATACACATGGACGCTGAGCGGTACAAAAGGTTAATATTGCGCCAATCAAGGCTCTCTACAATAAAACCCGTCGTCTTCGTACGAGGCGAATTAATTATTGTAGCTCGTACATGCGCGGCATGTTCCGCGAGACCGCGATGAACTTCGCCGGGAAATTCAACCGGGAATGTCTGTGTAATTTTCCAGTCATAACGGTGGTGAGAGAACGCGCGAAGTATATAGATAGCTATATATATATCTATATATATATATATATATGCTATTAAAGAGGCTTATTAATTATTCGTAATATTGTGATTCCCCCTATACATATAGGTATATTCGCGCAATCGTGAATCGATTTTCCTTAATTAAACGAAGCCCTTTCAAACAGTTCATTTTCAAAATAATATAGAAATTAATGTTTCGAATCAAGGATTAAAATATAGAGATGATATTATGTACGCTATACTCGGACTGGCTATTATACAGAAGCGCGTAGAGCTAATTCAAGACTCTTAAGAACCTTATTTCCTCAAAACCATGCGAATGGGTAAAAAGAAAGCTTAGAGAGGAAACTCTTTTTCGTAATTGCGCTGTTTAGACATGTGCCGCATATAACTGACAACACTGCCACGAAATAGTCTGTGCAGTACTCTTTTATCCAGCTAAAGGCTCGAACGAGGGAGACGAGCGTATACGCAGCGAGCAACCAACGCACTACGCGCAGTCTATGAATATTTTGTAGTCACTTGACCGACATCCCCTTATTATTTCCCTCTCACAAAGCTCGTAGCTCACCCCTCCTCTCTCTCTCTCTCTCTCTCTCTCTCTCTCATTATTTCAAGAGCGAGGAAGCGAGCATGTGATTAAAATTTAATGTTGCACGGCGCATAATCGCCGATATGGTGCCTTTGTCCTCGACACGCCTACCAAGATCTAATAAAGTTCTTTCATTCGGCTCTTTTTCTTCTTCTTTCTATTCGCGGTCGGTGCTCTTTGAATTCCTCCCGTAATCTTAAGGGATATATAGACTGACGTGCGAATATATATATCCACCTCGAGGATTCGTATAATTGGAAGAGGTTGGATTCATTTTTGTCCGTGTCGTTTTTCCGCGGTCGCGGAGCAATTATACGAGCTGCTCACCCACCAGCGCGTTCGATTGGGGCTATTCGATTAAGTGTTTTTCCCGCAGAAGAGATTTACCACAGAGATGATGCTCGTCGATGATGGTATAATAGATTTTTCCTTCGGGGTGAGAATGAATCGATGTCTTTCTCGCTTTGTGCACGGTTATGGTGGGAGGTATGCGCGCGCTAAATAGTTCGATGATGAGATGAGTGGGCGAGGATGTGAATTAATGAGCGTATTTAGGGGGTGGAGGTGGAGGGCGAACGAGCTAATCGACGGAATGCCGAGTTGAATTATCGATTATTGTTTTGCTTATTCAACTGATAGTTCCAGCTCACTATTCGGAATTAGCGCGAATTCAGCAAGTAATGTAGACATGGAAGCTAATATGATTAAACTTCATTTTTAAAATATCTTGTACTAATATTGTATACATTCGCGAAATTTTCGATTGAAACAAAAAATATATACAAATCTAAAAAAGGATACTTAATTTTAAAATAATAGCTAATAGTTTGTAATTATCGAGCGAACTGAATCTTATGGTATGTAATTTCATGCAAATATTAACCTCCATCCCATCAAATGATCATCCCACACTTCGCGGCTCGAACTCACACTGAAACTGCGCAATCGCAATCGAAGTCACATCACTTGCTTCGAAACACAAACAAATCAAACATATGTGCACATCCACACGCAGTAGTCTGATAAAAAGCTGTGATGCGCAATTTACTCTCGAAAACACGTGCGCGCACGAAATCCATTACGCTGTAATAAAACACATTCGTCGCATCGAAGTTTCCTCATTCTGCTCGACGAACATGCAGCTACTGTAATTCGTTGCAGGAGGGGAGAGCGAGAGAGAGAGAGAGAGAGTAACTTTCCTCAAGGGCCTCGGGCGCTCTATCCATCCATCCATCCATCGGGACGATCTGCCATCATGTCTTTCTGGCGTAGTCACTCTATCCTTATTATAATGTCGTTACGATGCAAATTAGAGAAGGGGAGCGTATGCAAATGTTATCGATTGAAGCTGTCGTTTCTTTATTCGGCGCGTGCGATGCTCTACGCGTACACAAGGAGAAGTCAGGTTTAAGACTTGTGTGCTCAGTGTTAACAGGTTAATAATACAACAGTATATATACAAGTAGAAATGGTAAAATGTTGAACAATTCTACGTGTGCGTATAAAAGATTAATTGAAATTTAACCACTCCTCAATGTTATAAGCTTAAAAATCGCATATATATATATATACACACACACACATGCGAAGCCTTTCATGTAAATGCAAAATGTTTCCATTAAGCAACACAAGGCGCGCGCGTACACCGCACCATTAAAAAAGAAAACAAACCAAACCAACCCCCCGTACATAGCCAATACTTCACTCAAGAGCCTCAACGAAGCGAAAGGGGCAGACCGATCGAAGCCTCGAACTCACGCGCTCGAGAAAAAACGATCCAAGAACTCGGCCCGTTTTATACACACATACATATGTATAAGCTGTATACTTAGCACGCGATCGGCGCGCGAGAACAATCGGGTCGTTACGCGGCGCGGCGCGAGTGTGCATTGAATATTTTCCAAACTCGGCCTCTCAAGCGGCTCAATTAGCCCCGACGGTGGTGGTGCTGGTGGTGGCACAGCAGCGGCCATTTGTTTTTTGTACGTGGGGCCTTTCTCACTTCCTTACACACACTCTCTCTCTCTCTCTCTCTCTCTCTCTCTCTCTCGCTCTCTCCCCCCTTTTCTCGTCTCGAGTACCGACGACTCGATATCGCGCGCCCGATTGCCCGAGGAATTGGCGCGGTAAAGTTGTTGCAGCACACAGGCACCAGGGCGATGGGAGAAAACAAAGAGGAGAACCAAGTGGGTGTATATATATATATATGTATATATGCAAGGTTAAGCGGTCGCGGCTTTCTTGGTGTTGTTGTTGTTCTTGTTGCTGAAGGAGGTGGCGAAAGTAAGTGCGACGTGGGGGTCGTTAGAGGTGTCGTTTAACTTGATGAATATTTTTCTATTGTTTGATAGATTGGATATATGCTGAGGGTTGGTTTGCTTTATCGTTGCGAGGTTTTGCTTTGTCGCTTTCATATAGTTTGGTTGAGAAATTGATGGAAAATTCGGTGTAGAGTGTTGGTAGGAGATAGGATATATTTAGTTTTTTAATAATAATTGTAATCAGGGGTTTATAATGGAACGTAATTTAAACAATCAATACGATTTGTATGGAATTTATTAATCTATAATTATATTTTTAATAATATATAGTACATCGTATTTATTACGTATAGCTTATATTATTCAATTATAGATGGATGTAATATTCTCAAAGGCCGCGATTGTAATGAATTTCGGGAAACTCGATAAAATACCATTACAATAATTGGCTTTGTATAATAATTATTTTATTCCCGCTTCCACGTGCAATCAAATAAAACAAATATTACTCTAAAGTTTTGATTTCAATTATCTATAGCGACGAAATTTTCCGAAGCGAGTTTTTGATATCGCTATGCGGATTCGTTAAATAAACCTCCAAAATAACTCGATATTTCGTTGAATCCTTTTGCAATTTTTATCGTTGTATGTCATTTTTCACTTTTTAAATCAACAATGGTTCGAAACTCTATAGCATTCTCTCACGTTTCTTTTATAAAACACAGCCACGTACCCCCGGCATGTAAAACAACGCTTACAAATATTCGCCATTGATTGTCTTGTCGAGGGAAAATTATTATGGATATACGCCGAGCCTTTGAATGCGAACAAGGACGTTTGACGAGCCTCGCTCGCTCCGTGAAAATAAGTAAAAGCCAAAAACTGCAGGAGAGAAAACGACGGGACGACACACAAAGAGCAGAGCCAAGGAAAAAAGTCGACAAAAGAATCTTAGCTCGACTAACGATGCAAGACTCGGCGGCGGTGATTCGCCTGCATTTATACATGCCGCGCCGCATGCAAATGCACCGACGGTCAATTATATCGCGCAAACGAGCCGAGAACACTGTCGAGCTTTCCATCGTCGTTTGCGAAACTCGTCGTCGTGGGTGACAAAGGGCCGCTCAAAAATGCACGTATAGAAACTTGTATACTTCAAGCGAGCTACTCATTACACAAGGGTGGGGGCGGGAGGGAGGGAGGAGGACAATCTTGAAAAAGTTTTCTCTCTGTGTGTGTGTGTGTACACTATGGCCGCGTGTGCGTAATGGTACGACAAGTAAGTTGAACAAATAGAACTGCGCGCGCATTTAGCTCTGACGTCTATTTTTTTTAGTTTTGATGAAGAGAGCAAAAGGGGCCGCGGGTTGGATAATGAATTCGCATCTAATCAGGGATAGGTTGGAGATGAGGGCGGTGAAGCTATTTTAAGAAAGGACAAGTGCGCCATTTCTGTTGATTTTATATACAGAGTTTCAGTTTAATAATATTTCTTGGTAATAAATTTAATTTTATTTAAAATTTAATTTTGTAGTGTTTGGTAATTGGAGCGAGAATATCTTTTTTATTAAATTTCCATATCTTTTGCTTACTTAGTGGGATTTTTTTAATTTTTCTTCTTTTTATATCATGATCGTATTTAAGGCCGTGTTAACCTTAATATAGTTGTAAGTTATTTTGTAAGTAGCAAATTATGGTTGCCAGCCCTTTGTACATGTAGTTATATCTACCTCTATAGGATTACACCATGTAATTTGTCTGGTTAATAAATAAATAAATAAATATTTCAATATACACAAGTATACACAAAAAATGTTTCTGTTAAAAAGTACGAACGTTAAATTAATGGCAACCACACAAAGCCGCCTTTTCACTCTTCAAAAATTCACCAAAAATCATAACGTTGTATTATTAAAAATGACTAAATGACAAAAACAATGCTCTCTGTCCCAACTCATCATCTATTATCTTCGGACTCGCGAGTGTTGCTCTCATTTGCAAAAGTGATAGCGGCAATAACCCCAAAAAATCCGCAGCGCGAGAAAAAAATTTGCGGGCGAGCTAAAAAAAGAAACGGAGAAACATCAACAACCGAGCCATTATTCAAATCGCGCGCAGGGTTGCACTTGCGCTGAGATTTTTTCGACGCCGAGAGGCATACCGGATTAAAATTCAGCTGCGGCGCGCGCGCGTGCGCCTTTCGCCTCGCCGACCGTATAAGTAATTAAATGCTTAATTAATCTCGCCCCAATTCCTCGCGGGCGACCGCCGGCAATCCCCTAAATATTTGAGGTCTGCTCTCTCGAGAGTGACAGAGAGAGGAAGGGATGGAGGTGAAGAGAGAGAGAGAGAAAGAGAGAGAGAGAGCTGGCTTTGACTTTGACCGAGTGAAATATGTAATTCGTTCTGGCGCCGTCGGCAGCGACGACGGAGTTGCCACAAAAATGACAACTGAAAAGAGATTTAGGCTTTCGAGATTTTTGTGGTTGCATAAATATGGGTATTTCACTCGTCTCATCATTTTTCATCGTATAGAGTTAATAAAATTTTCAATTAAAATTTTGCCTAAATTTTTATTATAAAATTATCACCACGAGAGGAGACGAGCAAGTATAGAAGCGACGTTATTTAAAATTTTAAAAAAGTAATTGCAATCCCGTGAAAAAGATTGAGTTAGAATTTATATATTGTTGGAGAAGGATAAATAATTTATGTTACACAGAGAAAATGGTTGAATGAACGAAACTGAAAAAGGTGCTCTCAGATCTTTTTTTTTTCCACGACACCGAAATTCCCACTCAAAATTCATGGCATCAAAAAGCCAAAGCCTTTCAGCATTCATGCCGACCTCCCTGTGCTTCCCCACTACCCATTCCCTCTAGCCCTGCCTTCAATTCCCGGCTAACTTTTCCCTCGAAAAAAGCCTCTTTTTTTCTGCGCGCCAGCTTGAACTCGCTCTGCTCATTATTCCATCACAATAATTCAGCCGTGCGCGGGCGCGCGCAAACGCTGCGCAAAGATAGATAGACGCGTCTTCGTCTCTCCTCCTCATCCTCTCCCCCTTCCAGCCATCGCGTTAATCCACATCACTGCACATGGCCGCCCGCATCAACGCTTTCTAATTAGCGTAATTAACTACCGAAGCGTTTTGCAAGCGTGCAGTGACCTTTGACGTTGCTGCTGCTGCTGCTATTTCTGCCGTTGCCTGCGAACGAATTTCAAAAGCGAGCGTGAAATTCAACCAAATGGAGCGCTGCAACGGCTCGGTGGAGGGAAAAGAGGGGAGAAGAGGAAGTGGACGAAAAAAGTGAGGGAGTGAGAGAGAGAGAGGGAAACGTCGAAAGGAAAGAGCAATGACGCTGTGCTGCCGAATCGAGCGCTCTGTTATCGACGAGAGCGAAACAAGCCACAGAATGGCGCATTACATTATGCGTTTCAATTAAGGTTCGTTAAATGTGCTCAATTTTGCAAGAAATAGTATTATAAAGTATATTTAAAGATAATTTTATACTGAAAGGTATTTTTGTTTTAAAAAGATAACTATGATAGGTTGGTATTTTAGTACTGTGATTCTGATTTTCATTACAAAAGCAAAATTATACAGGTTTATATGTTCGTTTGTTAACAGTAACACTCCAATCGAATGTTTGTTTTAGCTTTTTCTTCCTTTTTACAATAATTTACTTTGCTTCCATACAGGAAGGTAAAGAATTGATAAAAATTGATAACACACATTTTACAAATTTTTAAAATCGTTGCTATTTTCTTTATTAAAATATTCTATCTTATTATACAAAACTATTCCATAGAATTTTCTTTTTTCACAAATGTTATCAGCAGAATAATTCCCTACCACCAAGACTACACGAAATTCAAACCCACGAAACCACATACACCCTATCTCCATAAGACAATACGACAAGATCGTTCATTGTATAACGTCTCGTCATCACGTCATCCTTATCCCCTGGAAAAAGACATTCCTTGCGCTACGACAAGCTCGCAACATTCCTCTATACACGGTACTGTTCTTTTTTTTCTTCTTACTTTCTCTCTCTCTCTCTCTCTCTCTCTCTCTCTCTCTCTCTCTCGACGCATACTCCTTATCTCTCGCGGATTAACGAGGGCGCAAGAGTTGAACTTTGACGTCGTCCGTCTTCGTTATCCCAGTACACGGTTCTCGGATGCGTGTCGCGCCTCCGGCGGCAAACTTGTACGCAAAAATCCGTACACGCGCCGTAGCGAAGACGCGCCGGATTACCGGATTACTTCCGTGCGTGTACGGATATACGTACGCGAAGGTTCTTCAGTCGCTGGTAGATCCGTAATTTGTAACAACGGTGGCGAATGATGTGAACGCGTACGCTTGTAACGATGAACATGTCGGTCGGTATATATGGGATAAGACAAGTCGTTATAACGTATAGGGGTATATATAAAAACTAATTTTATTCTGTATACTTTTTCTCTGTATGTAACATTATATTTTTGACGAGAAAAATAAAAACAATACCGTGATGCCCTAATCCCGCGTTCCCGCTTTACATGCTGCTACTGCTGCTTATACGCTACGAGATGAAAAATTTCGCGTTCGCCCAGCGAACTACTCTACGTGTTCTCGCGTGCGTTCTTTTTTTTACCCTGTACGTACGGCGCGCGCGTACGTACGCCTCTAATACGTCGACTTTTCTCTGGGTATACGCGGGACGTGACTTTGGCCAACATCTACTACTTGCACGCTCACTCTCTCTCTCTCTCTCTCTCCCTCTCTCTCTCTCTCTCTCTCTCTCTCTCTCTCTCTCTCTCTCTCTCTCTCTCTC